>CM046870.1:33013766-33296266 GCA_025617745.1 Heliocidaris erythrogramma | reverse complement strand
AAACTATTATGGAAGGAAGCGTATTTTTGTGTGTCTTTTTATTATGTTTTGAAATAATTATCTCGCCATAATGTACAGTGGCTCATTTCAGAAAACTCCCCATTCTGAATATTATCAAAATGTGTACCGACTTTACTGGGTGTTATTAGGATATTCTATTCATCTAGCCTGTCTAATATCATTATGGTTTATGATCCCTTATGACACAAAATGATTTAGGCATCCTGACTCGTCTTTCAGCGGCTCTATCTACATCTCTGTGGGAATGTTTCGAGACTCACATGATTCATGCATTCACGCCGATGTGTGATGCATAATTTATTCGTCTCCATTCCCGCCATTATGGCAATGAAATTTGATGTTCATTCATGAATAACCCACAATACCATTACCATTACGGTACTGAATCACTTCTGATACCGCGATGTCCTATTACAAGAGCGTTATACACTTACGATTTCAACGTCTCTCGTGTAATCATATGATTATATTTAACTTCACCAGTCAACAAAAGTGCGATATAATTATATCCCAGTTGAATTTCGAATGTCAGTTCCAGCGTACTGCGGTTGGGGTGATCAGGGTGACAGGCCAGGCCAGGCCAGGTGAAATTAGATAGCGGGGGAACGCGTCTGTCGGAAATTAAGGCTGCATAAAACACAAATGGTTAATGAAAATAGATTATTGATTTGTCTGAGGTGGTGTTGGGGAAATGACGCCACGTAGTCAGGTTTTAAAAAAAAATGGAATCCATGACACCTGATTGGCTTTTCTTCTTCGCCGGTGAAGTTGTTTCTCTTATTATATATCGTAACGGTAACCTCCGAGGTCGTCAACGTCTGATTACATGATTAGAAGTAGGTACTAGTACTTCCTTGCACCTCTATCTTTTTGGAGTTTTGCATTTGTTTATTTATTAATTTCTGCCTGATATGGAAACATTGTTTCTTTGTCTTCTTTATTTCATTCCTATCTTTTCCTTCTCTGTCATTAACCTATTATCCCATTCTTCTTCTTCTTCCTGCCCTATCGTCTTCTCGTTTTCTTTTCTTCGACACCTCCATGTCAAGGTCGTTGCTACACTTTTTCGACTGGGAGGTGTTGTTGGACCATTTCTAAGGTCAACGTATTTTCAAAAAAATTGCCGACAGATGTTCCCAGAAAATTCCCAACACGCAAAAAGCATATGTAATTATGTTGTGGTTGTTGCGTTTTTTCTGATTGCTAAAAAAGCCCTCAGAGTTCCAGATTTGCCGTCAGGAAAATTATATTTTGGATGTACCCCCTCCCCTACCCCCAATACACACATTCTTCAAGTATATATTCACGTTGTTCATATAATGTTATTATTATTATTATTATTATTATTATTATTATTATTATTATTATTATTATTATTTTATTCGGCCAATCAAAAGACATACATATGTAATTAAAAAGAAGAACAAAACACAATACAGGAAGGTTTGAATTAATGTAATCGATCTCCCAAGTGTACTGACAAGTTGCCAGGAATGGGGCAGGCAAACTGAATCACTGAAACCCTGAGGGTCCCCCATTCCGACTTGGAGTACTCCTGGGGATCATTAAATACAAATAAAAGTGTATCAAATAGAATAACATGTAGAAAAGAAGGAGAAACGTAATATAATTTAAAAAATAATAAAATATCAACAGAATAGAATGTTGTTTTATACCAAATCATCAATGAAGACTGTAACAAATATATATTTTTAATGAAAACGAAGTAAGGAAGATCAAATCAATCTTCATATTGGATAAGGATCAAACCGAGAAAAAACATCAAGAGGAAGGGCAAGAGATAAGCTGAGTTATGAAGTAAAACTTTAGCGCTACTGAAAGAGATTATTGGCAGTATATTGATACATTAACTAAGTAACTAAATTGGAGGTAAACATAACCTTGCACAAAGTATCAGACAGGGTAAGTAAATTGAAAATAATATTGAAGAGAAATTCTTGTTAAGCAATGCAAACCCTTAAGAAACACGATAAGCTCAGTCAATAATATATTAATTAACATGATCATGACTGCGAGGCATATCCAGTAAGAATATTACCATTTCTGAAGAAATTTAATAGATGAGTACAAAAGAAAAGTGATGGGCGGAATAATCATATTAAATTAAACCATCCTTATAATAAAATTATTTTAGTAAATTGAAAAACAGTATAATTCAGAGTATCTTATGAGTCATAAGACAAAATCCACAGTCAAAGTTCATAATGCATCAACGAAGATAGAACACTCTCAATACAATAGTGACAATAATATTTTCAATAGACTCGCTTATTTAATAATGTTGTGTGCAGGTTGTACACTTTAGCTTGAGTTGCCAAATGTGATATTTCAGTAATAGAAAATCATTGCGAAGTTCCACTGGGAGCTCATCCCAGAATCGAGGGAAGAGATACCGAGCAGTATTATTCAAACGCTGAGTACGAGCAAGTAAATGATGAAACTTTAGTTCATTCGGGCGGCGTGTTATCATATTTATGTTCTTGAGAACTTCATCACAGGAAATGAATCTGTACAGTGATTTACAAATGAATGACACCTGTCCAGTAAGTATTTTCTACGTGACTCAAGTGTGTACCAATTTCGCAAAGTTAGACGCTCGTTGTATCTGTTGTCGGTATTGCTTCAAATTCAAACGCGTTGCTCTTCGTTTGATACTTTCCAATCTATCACATAAGTTACGATTGAAGGGGAACCAAGCTGGTATACCGTATTCTACAAGAGGAAGAACAAGTGATTTATAAAGGGACAGGAGGGCTGGTGGTGCAAGACCCCCAGAGAAGAAGTGATGAGACCTAACATTCGATTCGCACGTGAAACAGTATAATCGACGTGTGAATCCTACTTCAGATTCCTGCTAATTACTATCCCAAGATATTTTGTTTTCTGAACAACTTCAACTGGTTCGCCATTTAAACTGTAAACAGGTAAGAGAGCACTTTTTCGCGCTGCAGATACTCTCATCACTTTTGTTTTAGAGACATTTAGACACATACGGTTTGATAAGCACCAGCCAGAAACCTTATTAGGTCATTTTGCAAGATATCTGAATCGGCACTAGATTTTATCGGTCTAAAAATGACAGTATCGTCAGCAAACAATGCACAAGGAGATGCAACAGATGATGGTAAGTCGTTTATAAACAAATTAAACAAGAGCGGTCCGATTACACTTCCTTGTGGAACACCGGATGGAACATGTGCCCATTCAGAGAGAACGCCTTTGTAGATCACTCGTTGGCGGCGTCCGCAAAGTAGTGACTTTATCCAGTGCCAAAGATTACCACTGATGTTGAATTGAACAGCTCACTTGTGCAGCAGGACATCATGAGGCAGTTTATCGAAAGCACGTGAAAATCAAGATATATGACGTCGATAGGGCATGTTCTTACTTCAGGCAACATTTTGTATGTTTACAAATGTAATAACTTGAACAGGTTAGTTAGAATCTATTGAATCGCATATCTGCTCGCCCTAAACGAATTCGAATGATCAAAAACTAAGTACATGTATGTGCCATGCTGAGTGACCGAGGCGACGAAATCGTTCAAATTCAAGCGTGTGTTATCCAATCATGAAATTGAATGCTGTACTCAGGCATTCGACCTAATATGTATAAAAACTTTACTTTCACAATATTTCCAAAGTATATGGGTATCAAAATAATAATACCAGTGTGAGGTAAGGTGGTTTAACGATGACTGACTATGATTTATCGTTCTATACATACGAGTGACATTATGGCAATTTTTTAGGCGAAAGGCTAACTAAAATCGGTTTGAGCGATTGAGTATGTGACGTTTTTATTCAGTGCGATGCTTATTATATCAGACATCCTAACGTTCGAATGAAATGAAAGAAATGGACAGAAGTTCTATTTTAGAAAAAATGTGACTTTTAACAGAGAGAGAGAGAGAGAGAGAGGAGGAGGAGGAGAAGACAATATGCCAGCTAGTATCATGACTCAATAATGGACTAGAACGCTATCCAGTTAGCCTTTCAACGTAGATGACAGATTCATATCCAATTTTATTTTGAAGGGTATGTACGATTACCTGCTGTGACGTATTCAGAAATTTAGAAACAGGGTCGGAATACACTCAGGACCGGTTGCGGGTGTAGTTCAACCCTACATGACGTGGTAGTGGTAATTTCCTGGGCATTCAACTTTCGTTTGTTCATTTGTTGTTGTTGTTGTTGTTTTTTTTTTGTGGGGGGGGGGGTTGGAGGTGCATAGGCCTGGTGAAACGTATGCTGGCTACGCCACAGAACTGGAACGAGAGCAACATTTTTTGTTTAAACTTCGATATTTTTTTTTTAATTTAAATTTATCATTTGTATCTCACTTCGTCCAACTCGTATCCAGACAACTACCCCTGAACATGTACCCCCGGACAACTACCCACGGCCAACTACCCCCTGGACAACTACCCCCTAGGACAATTACCCCCCCCCCCCCGGAAAATTACCCCCCCCCCCCCCAGGCCAACTACCCCCCCCCCCCCGGGCAATTAACCACTCCCAGGACAACTACCCGCAGGAAAATTACCCCCCGAACAACTACCCTCGGATTCTGCATGTCATTGTCGTAGGGGGGGGGGGGGGGGGGTAGTTGTCCTAGAATCGTCCAACTATATAGTTGGCATTAAAGATAAAGTTGAGTTCCGGGCCCCGTCTTATGAAGAGTTGCGATTGATTCGAATCGATCCAACTTGAAATCAATCGCAACTCCTATCTCGTAACTACACAGTTGCGATTAATTTTAAGTTACGATTGATTCGAATCAATCCCAACTCTTTATAAGACGGGGCCCTGGTCATGCGATTACATTGTGAAAGAAACTGTCTCAAAGCAAGGAACGGCTGAGCATGTCTGCATAAGAATTGATGTATACTTGGGTTGTGGAATCACCAGAATGATAGGAAATTGACCCAAGCTCACTGAAAATTACATGCTATGCACATAGAAGAGGGTACTATGGGAATATACCAAGGAGTTATGTGATAACTCCTTGAATATACTGTATACACATGTGGCATGAATGTTCAGCCCGAACACTTCAGATATTTCGAATATGAGGGCATTTAAAGAACAATCCATTTCAGGGGACATTATTTTCTACGATGATGTTCTTCCAAACTGACATAAAAAGAATGAAAAAAAAAAATATTTTTCACCTTTCCCAGAACTCACCATTCCTTTTAAGCATAATCAGTGCATACTTTGCATCCAAATGCACCTTTTCGCGATCAAAATATATAAAAAACACCTTTTTTCTGCTTTCGCTGCACTTTGACATTTTTGCCTGTTTTTTCTTTCCCATTCTTTGTTTAGTTTCTCCAGTCTGCACTCTCCCTTTATTTTGTTTTGGATGCTTTGACGAATTCTACCTCATATGATTCTTTCTCTCTCTCTCTCTCTCTCTCTCTTTCTTTCATTCATTCTCTCTCCCCGTTAAATTTTCGGAATGTTTCCATCGTTTTATGACTCCATGTCACTCCTCTAATCTTCTACCTGTCTGTTACCTATTGTCCTTTTCATTTATATTTTGTCCTTTATCAACGTCCCCCTATGTCTTCTCCTCCCCGTGTCTTTTTTTCTCTTCACATTTCAAGATAACTGGGAGGATGATAGCAGTTGAGACACGTGTCGCCATTGACGGAAAAGGGTACACCGAGGGCAGCATTACTACGGTATCGTAGCGAGAAAGCAATCCTTAGATAGCTCGGGCTGTCAGGGAAGATAAACGTTTAGTATCGCCGACTTCACCGTGGAGTGTTTTCTCCCATTAAAGGATTTAGATGCTGAACATCAGTGGCGGCTATCTCGTTTTGATCGGTGTACGGCGATGCTTTTGTAGCGTAAATGTTAAATACCCTCCTTAATCTGCCCGTTTTAATTCCCGCAGCAGTTGTTTTTTTGCCGAATTTACCCCTTCGGTTTAGCATGTAACTTTTTAGCATACTTTTCGTATTTTTAGCTGCGCGTGACTAAACCAGGGATGTTTTGAAAAGGTCAGAGTCTCATGGCTTGCAGTTTCCATCTTTTCTGCATATTGCCATCCCCCCCCCCCCCCCCCCCCCCCCCAGTTTTGCTAAATTTACCTCTGACACCATCATGTTCATTATTTTGTTTTTAAAGAGAAGGTTGAGTTCTGGGAAAGGTAAATAATAAGTTTCCTCATTCTTTTCATGTTAGTTTGGAAGATTATCATAGTAGATATGTCCCCTGAAAAGGATTGCTCTTCAAATGCCCTCACATTCAAAATATGACAAAAAACAGCTAAAATGTTCTGGCCGAACATTTGTGTGTAGCCCCATTTCTGTGTGCACTGCATATGACTCTCAGCAGGATTTCGTTGATTCCAAAACCTTACAGCATACACAAATTATTATGTGCATTATAATCAACCTTCCCCAAATGCTTTGAGATAATTTCTTTCACATTTCAATCTCATGACCAAAACTCAACTTTGTACTTAATCTGTTTTATTTTTCCCTTCGCCACCATGCCGCTTAACATTTTCTCACTTCATACCAAAGTTCTGCTCCTGCATACAAGACTGTCTTTCCATATCCTATTCCGCTTTCATATAGTATATAATTTTATGCGTGTGATATTTGTGTTCTGTTCAAATGCGTTAATGTTGGTTAAAGTTCCAAAAAGTACCGTCACTGAACATGTAGATATGACGGTCAACCAACCAAAATAAAGTATCTTGATTAAAAAAAATGTAACAAAAAGTAGTGCAGTCATTTCTACAATTCTACGGTTTCTCAGCCCTAAGAACATGCTTTGGCCCCTCTGTGAGTGCGTGGGTGAGATGTGTGCATTTTTTCTCAGTGGGTTGATTGGTCGGATATAGGGCATTCGATAACGTGGGCATTATTTTTTTTTTTAATATAATATTTCAAAGTTGATTTGAATGAAGAGCCCTGTCCGTACCACCCGCACTTTTTCTTGTTTTTGATTGTCCCTTTCTTTTAAAAAAACATCTTTATTATGTTCTTTTCATTTCTTCAGCATTTAAAGCAACTCGGTTTTGCTTGGACACAGGTGAATGGGCAGCCTTCACGCATTATAATGATTGCCACACAATCCAAATGCCGGTAGGTATTTCCAAAGAAGTTCAAGGAAATAACATTCCTTATCTATAGCAATTTCAAGTGTTTTAGAAAGACACTATATGAACTGTACTATGAATTCACGATTCTGTTTGTTTTTAATAAATACGGTTGACAATACCTAAAGCTTCGTTCCTAAACCACCTGGTCCAGGCCAACATTCTCTTTTAAGATCAGAACGAAAGTTAACTCAGAGTTACAGTGCGTTATAATTCCCTTAAAATTGAGCAGTATCGTAGTTGTTAAAACATATATTTAGTGGATGTCACACCCTGGGTACATTTGACAAGTCCCCCCCCCCCCCCCGGGTCCCCATGGAAACATGATTAATTGCATGCCCAATCTAATGTCAATTTCCTTGCCCCCTTCTTTTTCTGCTGAAGATGATTCGACGCCCCCGGTAATGCGAAATGTTTTCTAAATATCTCCCTAGTGCATAATAGAATAACATTACTTGCTTGCTTTTGGCAAGATGCCCATGCAACTCTGGAACTGTTATCTGCATCTAACAGTTGACAAAGATACCATAATGAGACGTTGTACGTTATACTGTAAGTCAATATATTTAACAGATGAACTAAAAACTAAAGACAACAAAAACACTTCATATCATCATCTAGGGAACCCTGCGCAAGTATTGAATAAAAAAATCAATGACTTTTTAAAGATTGTGAGTAGCTACAGCTTTTACTATGATAACTTTTGAAGTACGTGTATAATAAATTATTATTGCACTCTTCTCTCCCCCCCCCCCCCCCTCCCCCGATTTCCCCTGGCAGGTGGCGCCTCCGAGTCCGACCTTTTACATGGCTCTCCGGTATGTGTACTTGATCGGTATCACCCTCTCACTCGTTCTCCTTCTCATCACTCTCTTCATCTTCTGCTACTTCAAGTAAGTCGTAGCCATCGATCACGGTTATGAGTCTCCGGACAACTACACTGCACCCGGACAACGGCTTACTTCGAACCATCGTGTGATCATGTTCATGTCACGTCGTCACGTTACACGATCTTTCGTGAATAATATGCCTAAATTCACGAAGGGAAGGGTGTTACATTTGTGAAATACCCCCTCTTATTGGCGAAGTGTTGGGTGCAGTTTACCCGACACTTTATAAAAAAAGTATTTCAATCTATACGAATACTCACGTCTCCAACCCGGGGGAGGGGGTCCACAAACGTTACACCCTACCCTTCGTTAATCTAGGGCTTAGTATTCAAGAAAGGTCGTGTAACGTGACAACGTGACGTGGACGTGATCATGCGATAGTTCGAAGTAAGCCCGGACAACTCAACTGCACCCGGACTACCCCAAAAAAATATCTTTTTTTCTTAGGACATCGCCTTCAAGCAAACTTTAGTGCCTCTCCTACTCATCCGTAGGTCAAATACCCCCTTCGGACAACTTTCCTCCAGGACAACTTTCCTCTAGGACAACCATCTTGAGATGAAATACCCCGGATAACAAACCTTTAACGCAACTACCCCTAGGTCAAATAACCCCTTTGGACAACTACCACCCGGTGAACCTTTCCCAAGGTAAATCCCCTTGAGACAAAGTAACCCGGTTACAAACCTTAATTCAACTCACCTTGGGTCAAAATACCTATCCCCTCGAGCAACTATCTCTGAAGAAAATAATTGTCGGATAACTGTGTACTTTTGATGGTTAAAGAGCAGAGATATTTGACAATTTGCTATAAAGAACTTATCACACTTTGAACTTATCGTAACTATGTGTGGGCGCGCACGCGTGTGTGTGCAATTGAGTTTTGGCAAACGCGTATCAATCAAATATAATTATTTACGTCTGGGATCGACATTTAACTGAGATTCGAACCTGCGTCCAAACAGAGTTACTTTGTAGGCATATACAAAGAGCTGCCCGTAGACGTTACCGCTAGACCAACTCCTGATCCCTTTTGTTTATACTTTTTTCATCGCACGATTCGTACTGGTTATTTGCTTCGGCTTTGCAGCGTCAAGCATAGCAAAAATGTGTTGTTCTTCTACGTCAGTTCATGGGAGGGTTTTTATATCTCTCGTTTTTATAGGATTTTTTGTAACAAGCGGCTGAATCTATTTCTGGCTTGTGAAAGCTGTTTTTCAATTGATTAATCCAGCTTCAGGTTGCATGCAAAGTTTAGCACCCGCACTGGAACACACTTTAATTCTTTGATTGTTCATTTATAAAGGCATTTCCTTGGAAATCACAAGATGATCATTATATTTAGATTCTTTTCATGTGGGAAAGGGCTTACCTTTAGGTAAAATTTGTCCAGGGCGATCTTTACTTTGTTTCGTTTTGTTTTCTTATTTTCCGGATCTCGTTATTATTTTCCAGATCTCTTGGGGAGTTTGCAAGAGAGATAGAAAGAGAGAGAGAGAGTGAAGAAAAAATTTTTTTTACGAAGCCCTGCCATTTCGTGCTAGCTTTAAACTTGTATACCCAGACGTTGTAATTCCGGACAGGTTGTTAATCCGGACAGGTCATTTTTAAACAGTAAATCGAACAATTTTTCATGCGAATTGTCACAAATCTTTCACAGGATAGGTTGAAAATCATGTGAATTGCAAATATTCACTGGTTTTAGTGTTACTTGATGCATGTTTTCGTAAAATCTGACGGCAAAATTGACAGGCTAATTTTTGTCAAGTGTCCGTAAATGCAACCCCCCATCCTATAGTGTGTTAATTTCTAAGACTTATAATCCCGGGACAAAACCACTCCTAACATGCCTAAAGACTTGTTTCCCCGGTTTAAAACTCTCGTGGACTTAAAAAAAAATCCTACGGACTTGAAAATAAGTCTTAGAAATTAAGAGAGTAATTATTGGGCTTTTTTCGTGGCTTGTGAGATACGGAAACAGCAAAACTAAAATGTTGGCGTATTTTATTTGTCTCAATACCATCACAAAAAATAACTCAACACCAATGATATTTTCATCTTTCCTTTCTCCCCTCATTTCATTTTTTACAGGGCGTTACAGTGCACACGAATAGCTATCCACAAAAATCTCGTCGTATCTTTCATCTTCAGATACATTTGTATGATCATCCAGCTGCAGCCTCTTCTTACCATGGACTACACAGCTACTACGAGTCTTCAAGATACCGACACTGACAACTTCGTACTCCACAAAGTCGTAAGTCGCAAAGTGGACTTTGAAATATGGAAGAATGAGTCAAATATGTGAAATGAATTTAGATAAGTTCAAGCTCCGAAATTAAGCACTATACAGTGCGTCCCAGAAAAAAAACGAAACCGTAAAACAAAGGGTTATTGTGACCACACTAGAAGTATTATGCTTTTAAATGATACATTGTGGTATCCATCCGTACATGCTTTACCAAGCAGCAGCATCTTTAAAATGACATGTTAAAACGCAGTTGTACCGGATTTGGGTAAACCGTGAAGACGTTAGTATCACATGCAAAAATGACTAAAGGGAAATACCAGCTTTAAAAGATATGGTACGTAAAATTCCCTTGTGTGATGACATGCAATCAATCAGAAATTCATAAAACACGGGTCAATACCAATTTCCAATGGTGGCAGGGGCATACGCCCCCCAAATTTCCAAAATCGATAAATATCCCTCAAGAGATGAAAAAGTGCCCTTCGCATGATGGAAATGGTGCCCCTCCTGAGGTGTGAAAATACCATAATCTGGATATTTTTCCGCCTTATTTGTCCTTTCTACCCTGTATTTCTTTTATAAAAAAAAAAATATATCACCTTTCTGTCTGCTTTGTTCTTAAAAGAAACTTTAGTTCAGAAAAATGCAAAAGATAATGTTTTTCATTTCGATTGCATGTACCATTTCAATACAAAACACGCGCTTTCTTTACCCCCAACTTCGACAATACATTGACCATCTTTTAGGCCTATATGAGGGCATTATCTTTGCCCTCATTATTGAAAGAAACATATGACAACAGAAATAAGTCATGCTACATTTGGGTCATGTTCACATGTGATCCTACTACGTTTTCACGGTTTTACCCAAATCCGGAACAACTGAGTTTTTACACGTCATCTTCAAAATGCTGCTGCTCGGTAAAGTATGTAGGGATGGATGTCATCGATGTATCAATTAAAAGCATAATACTTCTAGTTTATGGAAAATCGATAATTATTGTCATAGAGCACATAGTGTGGTTACAATAACCCTTTGTTTTAGGGTTCTTTTTTTTCTAGGACTCACTGTATATTCAAAAGACCTATAAATATATTTATCTTCATACCATGCTTCCCGCATCCTTTAGGGTAAACCTTTCGCATACCTGTAATATGTAATAAACTAATAACCATCTATAATCAAAGTTGTAACCGATGTTTCAATCGGTGCCCGATTGTCTCCGACTTTGCCAAAATCCATGACCTTTTTACCGATTTCTGGTTTGCCGAATGAAAAATGAAAATCGGATAGGATCGGCAATCGCGCAGAATTTATTAGGCTGACGTAATACATACAAGTGGTTCGCATGAGCATAAGGTTAGTTTTGGAAAATTATTGAAGAGAAAATTGTTGTTTTGGTTATGTCATATCGTCAGTTTCAATATAATAGCAATATTAAGTGAAATGAAGTGTTCTTTTGTAAAGTGAGCAAGTAGCTTCGAAGTCAGTGTCTATTTTCGCATTTTTTCTTAAGTATAGTTACAATGCAGAATGAATAAGATAAGATAATTGTCAAGGATTATACCTGGGGAGCGTTTCATGAAATGAAGTTGTCGAATGTTATATCCGACAACTGTTATAAGCTACTGAAATCCTTGCATCTGAATGGCTGAGAGAAAATGTGTCGGATAAAGTATCTGACAAGTCCTTTCATGAAACGCATGTCAGTCACCCGGTCACAAACTAGTTTGCGTCATCGAACAATCTTCAGTTCTGTTGCTGTGTAACCAGTGATGATGAGAAGAATGTATAGAAAATATCAATATTCGAATTGAATATCTCTTTTAAGCTCAACTTAATCTGCCAAGCTGCTTTGTCTTTAAGTACGGCTATTAAGGAAGATCTTGACATTTTCTCCGGCTTAACATTTTTCATTACCTTCACAATAAAGCGGTATATTGACAGAACAGTTCAGACAAAAATAAATATTGGCCTTTCCCGTTTTCTAATCCTGCAATGTATGGTATTGGGCAGTATGCCTTTGTAATTATTCATATTATTCTTTCCTAGGGTTAGTTAGATCCAGCATTAAGGAGGGCCTATAGATATTCCTTTCAAATCCTGCTTTCGCGGGGATAAACGGAGTTGCCTACGTCCGTAATGATTAAAACATTATATTCCCGTATACATTTGAACGAGATGTCCGCCCTACGGGATGACCCATCTCAATTTACCGTCATTACAGGTGATTATTTTTGTCTCTCTCTCTCTCTCTCTCTCGTTTTGTTTCTTTAATAGCACCGTAGAATAAACCCGGCTCAACTGTGTTTGTCTGTTACCTTCCCACTGTTTTCCCCGCGTATCGCAGCGGGGTTGGGTTCCTTACGTAGGCATCAGCGAGGCGGAAGATTGATTATTTGAGTTCGACACGGACACACGGTCCGTCGACTCCTGTTTAGCTTTCTCGTCTTCAACGCCCATGTAATGTTTTATACGACAACCCTTAGCATCGTATAAACGTAATCGATATTGCTCATCAAGTTTCGGTATCCCCCATTCGATAGATCATTCATCGATCTTTCGCTCTTGAAAATATATTGTTTTAACTTCTGCGCCTGAAGTCAGAAGATCGAATGAATGACCATGCAGGCGAAACTTGAGGATGCCATTTTTCACATATCCTTTCCGCTTTAGGGTACATTATTAATCTTGGCCATTTTTTTTTTGGGGGGGGGGGATGAGGGGATATCATATTTTTTTGTCATGAGATGCAAGGATTTCAGTAGCTAATAACAAATTCGCAATTTGTTATTGATAACAAGTTTTAAGAAACGGGGCCCTGATGTAATACCTCAGTCACACCGCTAATCCGACATATTATTGGCAATGTAATGTTTCGTTCATTCTGTTGTGGGTCTGGTGACGGTCTCGTTGGTGTGACCGGATATCATAGACCCTGTACTGTAATCAACAAGAGACTAAAAAAAAATGTTCGGCGAGGTTCAAGGCTTTTATATGGAATTTTGTTTAAGTGTCAAAATAGAGCCTGTGCCTGTGTGCAATGGACGGATATAGCTAGCACATTGTGATAAAAAGGGAGATCTAACTACATGACAAAATCTACCGACATCAGGGCCCTGTTTCATAAAACTTGTCATCAATGACAAATTGCAATAACTGTTATAAGCTATTGAAATCCTTGCATCTGATTGGCTGAGAGCAAATTTGTAGGTTAAAAATCACCGACAAGAGACTAGATGAAACACCCCACAGTTCTTTGAAAGAATCACACAAAAGAAAACGTTTCACACATCTAAAGGGCTGGTCACATTTGTCCGATAACGATAACGATAACGATATTTTTAATTGAAGGTACACGCTACCATAAATGCTCTGTTATAGTAGAGCAGCTCTATAGGCGAGATAGGGTGTACCTCTAATGAAAATCTCGTTATTGCTATCATTATCCGACAGATGTGACTAACCCTTTATACTCATCCGACAAGCGTAATAAACGAATCTGTACGATTATGAATTTCTTGACAATATGCGTTAATGAACCTACCTCCGACCTACCTCTCATAGCAACTACCAAGGTAAAACAGTTAAATATGTGTGCCTGTAACCTCGGGTCTGACCAAGGCAAAGTCACGATGCGTCATTTCGAGTGCGTCAGTACCTGCGCTAAATCGATCCTGTGAAGTCAGTTGACCCATGCGCCATGTATTAAAAGTATTAATTTTAGCTGTTCATTTTGCAATCACTTTTTAAGCGATATCACTCTCTAATGACGCGCAAAAACGATGACATTCTGAAGTTTGAAAAAAAATGCGATTAATCACTCCAAAACAATTTTTCTTCAACTCTTACGTTTTGTTCAGATTATGTCTAACCTTGTAAAAAAAGAATTAAGAAGAAGAAAGTTTGCCAACAAACAACAGATGACATGCGGCAAACCAACAAACCCAGGCGTACAAACTCAGAAAGAGGGGCAAATTTTGACGTCCTTTCACCTTTCAGTTGGCAATATAACGTAAGCCTTTTTTTAACTGCCCATGGCTATAAAACTGATACACGAGTTTATACACGAAAGACTACGTTTAAATTGAAATTCTAAGAACAATATGCTTTCATGCATCTCGGTTGTTTCATTTGGCTCTGATGAGATTTCAAAAAAATGGCAGCTTCATGGCAATTCGTTCGGGGATACATCCCACCGTCCTTCGATAGTTATGGCAATACTATTATTTAATTTCCTATCACATTGTTGCATCTCTAAGCAGTAGTTTTGGAATGCATACCGTGCCTGGGTGTCCCGCGTTTGAAATAACCCCTTCCGTTGCCTTAGCAACGGAAAGCCGATCCTCTGGGAGAGATCGATCTTTCATATTATAGACGGTCTAACCAGACAGTGCTCCAAATTTCATCTATCGTACAGAGATGGATTGTTCATTTCATCCCCCTGTAGTCGTGGGCTGTCTCCCTTCTCTCGCCATTACACACCTGCGAGGTAAACCCCAACGCTGTTTTAATCTTCACTCTATCTTCAAACTTTGACGGACAAGCTACAGTTTTAAATGGATACACCCCCCCCCCCCGGGCCCCCCTTCCGAGATTCCTCTACGACATCAAATATTCTTTCCGTTATCTAACCAGAAAAGGAAAGCGAAAACTATGACAGGCAGGCCTATACAAAAGTACAAGAGTGATTATTTAAAAAACTCTCTCTCTCTCTCTTTCGCTCTGTTTTCCTCTCCTATTACAAGACCTCGCTCGCTCATATACATATTTCCCCTCTCTCTCCTTATCTATCCCAATCTTCCTTTTAATATCTCTCTCCCCTTCTCTCTCTCTCTCTCTCTCTCTCTCCATCCTCTCATGATCTCCCTTCCTCTCCCTCCCTCTCTCCATCCTCTCATGCTCTCCCTCTCCTTTCCTCCTCATATCTCTAACATCTTGCTTGCTCTACTTTTTATTTCATTCAAGATTTGATTTTATTTAATTTGATTTATTCTCCACTCATGTGTTGGATTGCCCTCGTCAGTTAATAGCTGTTTTTCAAAGAGTTTTTTTTTTCAATATAGCTTTGTTATCTACAATCATTGACACAGTGCAATATACTACCATAATTAATATTGAACAACATTCAAACCTATACCGAGGTAGTGTAATCCTAACTTTATTGTAATCAGTGAAACACAAAATTGGCAACTCGGTGATGTATCTTGCGAGCTCCTCTCCAATTTGCCCCCAAAAATTCATTAAGTTAAATTTTCTCTAAAGAAAATATCAAATCATACATGCACCTTAGATACGATCATTGCTCATATGTTTTTACACAACGCCTGGCCTGTCTAAATCCATTCCTTCTTCAAAATCTAAGAACTCAAAGATGAATCATATTATGTGAATTTCAAACGTAAACTGAATAAGTACATGGAAACAAGGGACATTAATGAATGAAAATTTATACACATTTCATTTTTTTTTCCTTTTGTTTGGTTTTAACTTGTATATATGTATTATTATTATTCTCTGTTCTCTTTTAAATAATCTATTCGTTATCATTGTTTTGTATATACATGTATGTATATATCATGTTGTATTTTTGTGTATAATTATAACGTTGTATGTTTTTATGTATGCACGGACCTACGGAAGAACAGTCTTCGGGCTGAGGTAGGCACCCGTGCTTAAATAAAATAAATGAAATGAAAATGAAATGAAGAAAATGGAGATTTAGGCGATTTTTCTACTTCGCAAATGGGAGAGGAGCTCGAAAGGTACGTTACGGAGTTGCCAATTTGTGTTTGATTGATTACAATTTCAAAAAATCATAAATTTCTTATTTCTTATTTTGTTCGAACCTTCACCGATGTGTTTTGTTATTTTTTTCTGCTTCTTTTAAAACCAACTTGTAATCCCTTCAACTGTTAAAAAAAGAGAAATCAATGTACATGTACATACTGAAACTGAAATGCGGTGCTCTACCCGAATTAACGCATGTCACGCCTGGAAATACAATAATGACTGACTGCAGTATTTAAGTAACTCACTGACCATGAAATTAGCTGCTTATCTGTAAAGATGATTGCATCGACTTGTCAAATGGTGGTTTCAGTCTCTTCGTTTAGCGACATCATGGACATTTGGATAATTTTGTTTCGTTGGGATAATTTTGTTTTGCAAATGCAGATTAGCGAGGTAGGTATAGTAATAACGTCAACATCAATCTCTTTTATTCCATTGTTATTCTCTTGTTGTACTTTCCAATCTCTTTATTTTTCTATCTCCTTCACTTCACTGTCTTTCCTCTCTCCCTCTCTCATTCTCCGCCTTTTCCCTTTCTTTCTCTCACTCACCCTCTTTCCTGCTTTGTTCGTCATTTTCTACGTTTACTTTGTGTATATTCTGATATTGAGAAGATGTTTCACAAAGTATCATCCTTTTATCATACTATTTCAAATGATAATAAGTGAGTATAAATTATTTTGGTTATGATTATATGCACAATCGCGTTATACAATATATCGAACTTTTGTTAGCAGCATTAAATATTATTCAATCAAAATGGTTGAGCATTATTTTGTGGCGGTAATTGAAGTAATAATGATTTTACTCTACTTACTTCTACTTGAGACTTCGTCCTCCTCACTCGGCGCTACTCTGTGAGAGATTGTGTGAGCACGGATAGGGCTTTCCCTCTGTTGTGTCCCTCTACGGCGGGCCGGGGCGTTGACATCATCTTCTTTTAGTGTTTCTCCATTTCCTTTGATTATAATTATACGTAGCGGTGGCGTATTGTCGTCTTACGTAACAATGAAGAAGGTTCATACCTTCTGCTAGTGATTCGCCTTGGAATCTCAGACACGGATATGAGTTGGTGAAGCTTTTGTCTGGCATAGTATTGACTTCGCCCGTCGTTTGAAGGCCAGGCAAGTCTCTGAAAGAACTTGTCGTTAAAGTCTTGCCGACAAGGTAGCACTGATAAAATACTGCTTGTATATAGGGACCCCACAGGCTTCACAATCACAAAATACACACTCGTCGTCATAAATATATTTTACCTGACACAACACGAAGCTAAGATGATTTCACACCGGTATCCCGTTAAATGTTGTGTCCACCACGCCCACAGTAACACGAATTATGAAGACAAAATAGTTATTAAAGCTAGTTTCTTTAAGGCAGTTAGTACTAACTGTTGCGTCAAATAGCATGAATTTCGTGCAGTCAATGTCTCTCTCTCACGCTCTCTCTATCTCTCTTTCTTTCTCTTCTCTACCCACTAAAGTATTCATGAGCTCGAGCCGTCTTTCAGTCGTTGTTTTCGTTGTTGTTATTGTTTAATCATTGTTGTTGTTATTATTGTTTAATTACTCGTAAAACATTCACTTATCAACAATATAACACTGGTTAAGGTAGGTCTATAGGTCAAAGTTTTATTTCTAAGAGACAATTCACAGCTCAGTGGCCTTGCTACCCCCCTCCACCTCTTAAAAAAAATAGTCTAATGACAAAAGAAAGAGAGAAGTAGGATAACGTGATACGACGATCTTCCTCACTCTCCCATGATTAAACTCCATATTAAACGACTGTGTCAAACGCCCCCCCCCCCCAAAAAAAAAAAATAAATAAATAAATAAATAAATAAAATAAAATAATAATAATAATAATAATAATTTCCAAAAAATAATAAATAAATAAATAAAAATTAAAAATAAAAATAAAAATAAAACAAATATATAATATATATAATATATATTAAATAAATAGATAAATAAATAAAAATAAAAATAAATGAATAAATAAATAAGTCGTGGCATTGTAATTTTCTCACATTTACTTTCTTTTTGATATATTCAATTTACTTCAATCATATCAATTATGATATTTAATTACGAATTAAAATTCAAATTGTCCTCTATAGAAATTCGTTGGCATGGATTTGCCCGACTTTAGAGGGAAGACCTGTCTCATTGGTAGGCCATTATATAGCGTACGCATGGAATTGGTATGGATGTACCCCCTACGCTCGATGGAAAGAGAGGGGCTATATGTGAGATTGTTACTTTGCTTCGACGGGAGCCCGGATAGCTCAGTTGGTAGAGCACTGGTCATGTAATCCAGGGTCCCGGGTTCGAATCCCGGTCGGGGCATTGTAATTTTCTCACATTTACTTTCTTTATGATATATTCAATAAATGAATAAATAAAATAAAATATAAATATAAATAAATAAATAAAAAAGAAAAGAAAAATAATAAAATCAAATCAAAAAAATCAAAAACTAACAAATAAAATAAAATAATTTAATAAATTAATTAATAAATAAATGAAAAAGAAAGAAATGAAATTAACAATAAAAAAATAAACAAATAAAAATGAATTAAATAAATAGATAAATAATAAATGAATAAAAATAAGAACAACAACAACAAAAGCAAGTGAATGAAGCAAAACGAAACAAATACAGTATACAGTACTTCTCAGGGTGCTTTTCGGTAGAAAATAATGAACATAATATGTTTTCACCCTTTATTTCGCCACTTTTGTTTTGTCCTGTCATTTCAGCCTGGATTCTGCCGATTTGTCCTGGTGCTTCTCGAGTATTTCAGCATGGCCAACATGTATTGGATGTTTGTGGAAGGTCTTTATCTGACGAGCCGCATTGCTGTAGCCGTCTTCAGCACCGAGTCCAACTTCAAGGTATACCTCGGCATTGGTTGGGGTAAGTCCCTTGTTTTTTGAGTGGGTATTGTTATAGTTTCCCACAATATTCAGGATATTACGTTGAAGGGGTCCATGATGATCAGCCGGTACCGACAATTTTTGGCTTTAACACTGTAAAGTTTTTACCTCTCCCCCATTCTGAGTTTTAAAAGATTATAACGTTAGGATCTCTGTAGTTTAAGATTCCGGTGTTAGTGGTGCAGCGAGACATCAAAATCAGTTACATCGGGAGAAGTGACACAATGATTAGTGTGATTAAATTAGCTCTCCTCCCCCCCCCCCCCCCCCCCCCCCCCCATCCCCTACAGGCGCATGAAACTCGGAATACAAAATGATTAAACATTTAAGATTGAGATTTAAAATATTTCTGATCTTACGGACAATGCTATGACGATAATTTTGGTGGAAGTAGTGATGCTGCTGCTGATGATGTGGTGGTGGTCGTGGTGGTGGCGATTATGATGAAGAGGAGGAGGAAGAAGAGGGAGGAAGGGGAGGAGGAGGATAGTAATGGTAATGATCATGATAGTGACGATGATGATGGTGCTGATGATGATGACAGTCATACAAATCTCAGGTTGTTGACACTTTAAGGCTTATAACATGCATAGAGACCCTTCTAATGTTCCGTTCTTCTTATATGACAGACCTTCGCTCGAAAATTGACCAAAATTAATCACGCAGACGACAGCGTCTGGTGGCAAGTCTAGATTTATCGAAATAAGAAGAGAAGAGAAGGAGAGAGAGAGAGAGAGAGAGAGTATTAAAGAGGGGAGGCAGTATTAAAGAGGGGATGATGACAGTCATATAAATCTCAGGTTGTTGACACTTTAAGGCTTATAACATGCATAGACCCTTCTAATGTTCCGTACTTCTGATATGACAGACCTTCGCTCGAAATTTGACCAAAATTAATCACGCAGACGACAGCGTCTGGTGGGAAGTCTAGATTGATCGAAATAAGAAAAAAAAATGTAGGTCGAAGGGGGAACCGGGCTCGTGATCGATGGATGGCCTGTGGGATTTCTTCCTCTGTCAGTTAACAAATTGCCGAAGCAGAATACTCAAATTAAGCACCTCCCAAGTTAAATTCAACATCTTGTTGAAACCTCTTAAAATTTTCACAATGCTAACAGACACATTTGTTAGTTGAGTATTTTAGCCCTCTCCTTTCTGAAATGCAAGCGAGTACTTAGCTGTAGGGTAATCTCATGTCACCTGGCTATTATTTTTCTCATTTGTACTTCATTTATACGTCGTTTGGCATATTTATGTATACTTATACGTCGTTTGGCAGATTTATGAAATGTATGTGAAGTCATGAAAAATGATACAGGCTTGGGTTATTTTTGCGGAGCGATCGATGATTTATATTCATGAAATGCTCTTTCCACTAATACTATGAAGTCAAGAAGACACGGTTTTGGTTCAGTCACCATGGTTATGTTGTAATTTTTTTGCGCGATTTTCTGTAGGGCATCTTTCTTGAGAGTGGGTTGTTCATTTCGTGGTAATTCCACCAAGTCCTCTCTATCTCTATCCCAGTCAATTCATTCATCCTCTCTCTGCCTCCCCTCTTTAATACTCTCTCTCTCTCTCTCCCTTCTCTTCTCTTCTCTTCTTTTCCCCATTCCTTATGTACCTTTCCGGTTCCTGCCTCTGAATTATTCTCTGTATGATTTATCACTTCTTCTCTCACCCTACCTATATATCTACACCTGTATATCTATCTATCTAAACACAATTTAAAAAAAGTAAGTTCCCCCTAAATCAAAATGGCGTAACTTTTTAACGAAAAGGTTTTGGGCAAAATAACTAGTTCGGAGTGTTCCTACACCCATTGACTGGCTTCTGAGTGAAAATAAGAGTGATCCATTGAGTCATGCATGAGTGAGCACACATTAAAGGCATAATTGTCATTTTTTCAAAAGTCACAGAAGTCATTTTTATGCCATATTAACAGTGAATTATAGCATTTCTTGCTTTGTTTCAAAGTGTGCTCACTCAACCATGACACGACAATTACCCCTTGTGTTTACACAACAATTGACAACACATTTTGGTAGCAATATCTGATGTTAATTTTTTCAATAATCCGAATGGATTTTGCAATTTCAATTTTAGGAGGGTTGAGCATCGCAGTTTTCCACTAAAATTGTGCTCACCAAACCGTGCAAAAACACGAAAAATGTCAGGATAGGTGCGAAGGGGTCTAACGATAGATGATAAACAACTACAGCACTAGAACATACACCAGAAACAGAATTCGCCCAAATGACCCCCCAAAATGACTCTTGTGACTTTTGAAAAGTGACAATTTTGCCTTTAATGTTTGCTCACTCATGCATGACTCGACGGATCAATTTCATTTTCACACAGAACTTAGTCAATAAGGGTAGGAACACTCTGACCAAGTTATTTTGCTCAAAACCTTTTCGTTAAAAAGTTACGCCGTTTTGATTTAGGGGGAATTTACTTGTTTTGTTGTGTTTATATCTTTCATTTCCCTGTCCTTCTCTACTTTTCTCTATTTTGCGTATTATCTCACCTTCTTTTGACCCTCCTCTCTCTGGACATACATAATACACGCTTTTCGTAGACGAATAACTCAATGAACTTTAACTTTTGAGCTCATAAGATTGTTCCATGTTGTAAATCTTTTTCGATCATCCATGTTGAGGAGTTTTATTGCACAGAAATATAAACATGGCCACTGGGAAAGAGACCTACAACCAAACCGCATCTCAGGCCGCGTGGCCAGAAGTATACCCCGCGATTTTGATTGTTAATCGCGTGTCATTTGAATCATATTCGCTGTCCATACGATGTTTGATCTTTAATTAACCCTGTTTCGTTGGTTGAGGGTGGGGGATCAACGTGCATGACGTATGAGGCAGTGTGACTTCACTGACATGTTTCCCCTCGACCACTTTCCTGCATAACTTTCACCAAGCTGAGGGACTTGGGATACCCGAAGACATCTGACAGGTGATCCCACAGTTTATGGCTCAAAATGGAAAATGCTGGAAGGAAGAAAGTGCAAATGTATTATTCAATGGATGCCCATCTATCGGTCATGATTAGAGCGTCTCCATTGATTTTTTTTTTGAAGGTACGGAATGATTAAACCTTCGCCCGAATCTGTTCCACTACCCTGAACTTACAGTGCAGTATTAATTGAAGAGGGCACACGGTTTGCTTCGTTTATTATCAATTCAACTAATGATATAAGGACATGTGGATCTCGTTTGAGGGGATAGAACTTACCCTTTCCATTCATGATTTATTTAGGGTTGAGGTGCTAAGGAGGGTATCGGCAGAGATATAGGGGTGCAGTGACGTACCGCCCGGGGGTAGAGCTGGAGTACGCCCCCTTTTTGAAAGTCTAGAAATACATTTATACTAATTACAGTGTTTATACGTGAAGCAGGGCTGGCCGTACACGCTAGCCCCCCCCCCCTTCCCCCGTTAATCTATATCAGGATACACCAATGCTGTATAGGAGTGGAGGAGGTCGAGGAAAAGTGCCAGTTTCGTATGGAACTTTGTAAAAGTTGACAATTTGGTCAATTTTACCCTTGTAAACTCTTCTCCGTGGTCAAGATAACCTTGCGGTTGTGCCATCAATGATAAAATTCGGTTCCATATTAAAAATGTCTATAGGTAACCTCTACGCGCAATGATAACGCAATTAGGTGAGCAAATGCCATGACTTTCAAATTAATTAGGTGCATATTAGACATTGGTAAACATCTATTATTTACTGTTATGATGTGATGAGATCAAGGCATGTTATGGTTTTTTATTGAGAAGATAATTTTTACAGGTAAGTCTATTCTGATTAAAAAGGAAGCGTGACTTAGGTTGACTGATTAATGGGAAAAGTGTAAGTGACTTGGCCGTGTTCACGAAGTTTACTTAATATGACATTGAAACGTTCCGCATGAAACTTCACGCCATTCCTAATAATCACTTCGACAGATTGGAGTACCCTGAATAAAACAGGAAACAATTTCAATAAGATTTTTTTTCCCCGCTAAAGTTTACCTTTCTGTATCATGGATGGCAACGACCTTATGTTTTTATCTTGTAGTCACTCCTCTCTCTGTTTTGTTTTGGTTTTTTTTTACTTTTTTTTACTCTCTCTCTCTCTCTCTCTCCCTCTCTCGCCCTCTCTTTCTCGCTATGTAATTCTACATAATATCTCCCCCTGTCCATTTCCTTTAATCTTTCTTTCACGTTCACTCTTTTGATCGTTAGTATCTATATATCTCTTCCCTAATGTTCTCTTTGTGAATATCTTTGTTCCCCGTCGAGTTTCCAGTAGTTTCTCTCGGGCCTTTATTAGTGTCACTTCCGTTAACATGGTTGACGGGTTTTCATTGACCCTTTCTGCAGTATGTTTGTCCTTCTTTGTTTATCCGTACATCTGTCTAAACTCGCAAACAAAACCTTGGAGATGTATACTTGGCCTATCTATCTTTGGTGTCCCTTTTGTCTTTTGTGTATCATATAAGTTAGAAATGCATTTTCTCTGGAAGAGAGAGATTTTGTTTCTCTGCCCTGATTAAACGCACGTTTCCAAACTCTTTTATTTATGTAGAGCCTGCATGGTTCCAAAAATGCGCTAAATATTCACATGATAATATTTTGAAAAGCAACGAAAAGTAGACAATTTCTGGATTTGTTGTCTACAGTATTTGTGATAGAGTGTTAGCTCTGGCTTATGCGTAAACGGAAAGCAGTGCCACAAGACAGAGATGTATGCGTTCTTGTACTGGAAATTGCTAAGATTAATTATGGATTTCCTGCTTTTTAGAAGTATATTTCTGTATAAATATATATGTTTTTCATTTTTATTGCAATGATAATCTAATTTCCCTCTTTTACTCTATCACATTGGAAACGTTCTATCCTTATATCTCTTACAGTTTTTGTGCTATTGGCATTTTCACAATTTGTGCCTTGACTTTCAATTTAGACACACTGAATGAGTTGCTGTTTTTTATGATTGTCTTGTGGTTTAGTTCGTGTGAGCCTGTACATCTAGTGTGTATAGCCCTTTATGCCGATTGCTAACAAGGCTTCCTTTCGATTTCGTTATTACCTCCGCCATAAAAATCAAGACTGATGGCAAAAAAAAAAAGGTGCAGGCGCCATTAATTGAACTAAATACTTGCACTTTTTTCATTCACTGGAGTTCGCTGTCGCTCGCTCTCTCGCAGAGCGCCATCCATACACAGAGTTCGGTCAACTCGGTTTCAGTTGGGCACATCATGGCATCCTTGGTTTGCCCAAGGAGTTATCTGATACTAGTAACTCCTTGGTTTGCCTAACAAAGCGACATGCACCATATTGTTATCTACTCCAGCGGAGTTGGCCAAACTCTGTGTATAGATTGTTCTGCTCTCCCATGTAAAAGACCACTCCAGTCATGTCAGTCGCTGATGGAGTCTTATCTGCTTATGTCATGTATGTAGTAAGCAAATGTCGCTTCGTGTTCTGCAATATACATTCCATTGCGCTCTCATTTAACGATTACCTTATTGCCATCGTCATTATCATTATTTACCCCAATCATATTTCTCTCTTTCTCTCTCTTTCTCTCTTTGTTTATCTCTCAATATCTATCTCTCTCTCTTACCCCATGCAGTTTCTCCATTGGTGTTTGTCATCCCATGGGCGATCACGATGAGTTATCACAGTACGTCACCCTGCTGGCTGGACCATCTCGATAATTCCTATATTTGGATCCTGAGAGCTCCGCTTATAGCCACAATATTGGTATGTATATGTTTGTATTAATGACGTGTGGCGTATCCAACACATGTCGATGTACTTCCCTCCATTTTCGAACGACCAAGGTAAAATTAATAAAACTTGTAATGCCCCTACAACATGTTTTTTTAAATAATAGATATACAGCTACAATGATAAAGATTTTGTCGAATTTGAATCACACAATAAGGCATAGTGCCAAGTAATTTTCTTTATTCACAACTGTGTGTTAACATTTTTTCTTAAACTACAGAATAACATTTGGCATTATCTGGGTCAAACCTTTCTTTACAACTTTTTAAAAGTTGGTACAACACCAGCTTGCCAGTGGCTTGTAAGTGTAACTGATGAACTGCATGAACTTTGAGTGGTGATGAATTTACCATTGTATTAATCATTAGTACAAAATATGGTTAAAATTACTTGTCAATTTATTGATCAGTCTGTTAATTTCTCGCTGACGTCGTATTCTGTCCCTTCTTTGACCAAACAAATCGATTACACTAATACATTTCTCTTTTTCCTTGCGTTTTCCTTGACAGATCAACACTCTATTCCTCATCAACATCATACGAATCCTCATCACCAAGTTACAAGCCAGCAACACTATGGAGACCAACCAAATGAGGTCGAGTTGATTTTTATCTTCTTTTCTGTTCTTTGATCCAGTCTGTAGAGGATTGGTTCCGTCCCTAATGATACCCCTCTCTGGGAACTGCCAGTTGACACCGTAAAGAATAGCAAGTAGTGTCTCCTAAGAGAGCTCAATGCACTTTTTAGAATAGTTGCTCTGTAGGTTCAAGCCGTGTAGGCGCCCTCATTGATAGAAAACCGAAACTTGTCTATTTTTTTGTACGTTTGCACATTATCATCAGTAATTCAAAAACCTTTATCTCGTAAGGCATTTTAACCACCTAATTTCTGACCACAGTCAGTAGTCGGCAAAATGACAAAATGATTAGAATTTTCTGGATGATGTGCGGATCATTGAGGTGTTGCTTTGAAATTCTTATACGGGTAAATAGGGCACAAATCACGACATGATAAGTCAATAGAAATATAGCATTCTAATTACAGACCTTTCTCATTGGAATACTGCATGTAATGTCTGCCCTTGAATGCGTGGGTTTGGTGTGTGTGTGCGTATGTGCGTGCGTTTGTGTGTGTTTGCTTTATAGAAAATCATGTCCATTGCGCTTTAAAAACTTGTTAAGAGACTTTAAAATAATGGAATGCAATGACAGATAAAATATAAAAAACTGATTTATATTTCGTAAAGGAAAGCGATAAAGGCTGTAGCCGTCCTGTTCCCACTACTGGGCCTGACCAATCTAATCTTCTTTTGGAACGTGAAAAGTGAGAACGAAACCGTAGAGAAAGCGTTTATCACCACCAATGCTGTACTACAGTCAACACAGGTGAGTAGAAAGCTTTATTAGTCGACTCGACAGAACAGAACTAGAAAAGTTCTTTCCGTTGAAGTTTTTTTTTTGTGTGTGTGAATTTGTGATCCTATAAGTGGTTTCCGAACAATTTCAGCTTTGTTGACTTCAGGGCAACTTTAAGCATTTTGCATTAGTCTAAATGGTCACATGTATAGGCAATGTTAAACAACGCAAGACAACTTACGCACAATGTGCGCGCTGCAGATCCACAATACGGACGAAGCCTTAAAATGCTGAAAATTAGGGTTAGATCAAAGCCTCTATTGAATGCCGATAAACGAGTTGCTGATTATGAGTCCCCTTCAAATTACGAGAAAGGCGTTATGGGGGGGGGGGGGGGGCATAATCTATGGGGCGGCAGTTACACTCTATTATTACAATTCAATTTTTGCCTGTGTGACTTGCTGTTGAATACAAGATAATTTTGTTTTGGTCTTCTGACAGGGTGTTTTCGTGGCGGTGATCTACTGTTTTCTGAATACTGAGGTAAGAAATCAAGTCACAACATCATTTTTTTATCAGTCAGGACCAATGTCGACTTTGCACTGTGCCAAAATTAGCGTATACTTGCCAACAGGGGACGCATACCCAGCACGTGTCACCACGTGTAGTGGCAATAGGGAAAATTACATGTCGTCAAACAAAATTATTTTCGGGCAATCTTCAGGTTAGATCATCTTTTGTAGTAGATCAGAGGATAAATATATCAACCAGCATTGTGGGACTTATTTGGATGATCTGTCCTGAACATTTCCAGAAAATGAGTTTCATTTGATGACATGTAATAATAATTTCCTATTGTCATAACACGTGTTGACACGTGCGGCGTATGCGCCCCCTGTCGGCAGGGCTCTGCCAATAGTGCAAGTAAGCTAATTTTTGGCGATAGTGCAAGGTCGACATTGGTCCCGACTGTTTGTGTAGAAATCATCTGATCATGGCCTTGCACAAGGGGACAAACGACCATGCCTTACATCTAAATTTTGAAAATGATTTTAAGTACTACACAAATAATACACATTTAAAGGAGAAGTACCACTTATGCTGGACATTTCTTTTGTCGTTAATCTGACATTTGCTCTGGAAACTTTTTGTCCGGTCTGTATTTCGTCTTAGTTAAACGGTTTGAGTTAATACGGGTTGCAATTTGTGTTTTAGGTTCGGGTGGGAAGTGTATGTACTGAAATTCATTAGTGTGAATGTGAGCAATAAAAATAGCTTCGAGTAATATTAATATTCTATTTCAATATCCACTATTTGGTTTCTCAGGTTCGGAAGTTGGTCAAACGCAAGGTTCTCGCTAGCCTTGACGAATACGGTAAGCGAACCCCGCGTCGAAGCCATCAGTACCACACCACCAACGGCTCATGCGGAGTGCCGACTACATCCGAGGTTGTGATGGCGGTGTCGTATCGCCGAAGTACGCACGATCAGTCGACGATAGCCGATCCTGATCAATATACCGAAATGAAACCGTTTACTTCCGAGTGTGGCGATAGTTGAGCACCCGTAATATGGACAGGCCTTCGGGGGAAAAAAGGAATATTCGGAAAACAGAATATAAACGTTTTTTGTGATCAAACAACCCGATGTTTTAAGGACCAAGTGCTGCCCCTGAAGATGTACGTGCCAAATATGTGTTTGTAAGGCGTTGTAACAGTGCAAGGGATTACCAAGATAGAGTACATGATTTGACGATGGCTTTGAGTTTAGCTGTACTAACGGAACTGCGTGTTTTACAAGGACATGTATTCATGAGTACCTTGAGCTGCGCTGGACGCCATTTTGTTTTCTTCTGTCAGCTGAGGACTTGATAAAAGTCACGGGTTTATTACCCGAAATTCCTTTATCGTGTCCGATAGTCGAATTCTATACGTAGGATCTTTTGAACGTATTTTTGTGAGGTATATTGCTAATAAAGCCACTGTACATGACTCAGTAGCTTTTCTTATTGAATCTTAAGTGTGATTATCATGTTTGTGCTATTAATATTGATAATGAATTCAAATTTACAGTTTGCGATTTTGATGTGAAAGTGCATAGACGAACAAAAACAATATTATACTAAAAGAATCAAGAAGCACTTAGTATCTTGTAGGGAACTTCATTGAAAGATTTAATTGTAAAAGCAAACATTTGTCGTGTTGTTGAACACAGATTCAACACACATGTAGTAGAATTTGAAACTACAGTTTCTAACTGTTTGTATATGTCTACGTACTAAGTCAGATTGGTGATTTTTTTTTAAATGTAAGCGTTTATTTGTATGAAAGCGACATACGTTTTCCGCCAGTCCGTAACTAGTACAGAACCTACTAGTGTTATAAGAACTGGGAAGCGTTTCATCAAGCGTTTTGTCAGTGATTTTTACCGACAACTGTTATAAGCTACTGAAATCCTTGCATCTGATTGGCTGAGAGCAAATTTGTCGGTAAAAATCACTGACAAAACACTTGATGAAACACTCCCCTGAACTCGGTACTGATCTGTCTGATGTTTATTTCATGCCATATTGTTCAGGCAATCCTTTCAGCAATTCTGAATTCGAGATCAGTGTTACATTCAGAGAATCACGTGAAGAATCGTAGATGAATATAATTAAAACGGGCATATATGTAATCATATTTTTTACATCACAAATTGAAATGCATCCACGAAACTGCCAATGGACTGCATATGAAATTTGTAAAGACATATTTATATCCAGTCTTTTCAACTGGAGTGTAAATAATATACGAATCTTAAGTAATTAATGAATTTGGTTTAAACAGCAACAGTCAAAACACTGCATCAAAGTTAGAGTAACCATTTGAAGGTTTATGGGTTAAATTACTATTGACAGATGTATTTTTATTGTAGCATGAACCTGCATGGTAGGCCTATATGGTACTAGAAAGATGACTCATATGGCAGGAGATTCTTTAATTTTGAGTGTGAATGGTAATGTTTATCCCTTGGACCGTACTTATACGTGACTTTGATAGGCATTGCTATGTATTTTTTCAGATCCGGAAAAATCCATAGCGAAAACAGCATGCAACTTTCGTCACCAACAAAACATGGCATCAGGAGCGTCACTGAGGAGGGGTGAAGATATCACCCCGTACACACACACACACACACACACATACACAAACCTATACGTGCACTTGAATTTTGGATTTAAAATAACCCACATGTTAATGCAGTCGGGATATCCGTTCCCTTGAGCATGTTCAGAATGCACAAATGGGAAAGGCGAAAGACAAAGATCAGAAAATTTGTGTCGCGAATTATCGTCATCGTGAAGGCATGATCAGAAATACAGAGGCCCGTATTCTGAACTCCGGTTTAACTTAAACCATGGTTTAAATCTGTGGTTTAATTATGGATAGACAAAAATGTCAAAACTTTGTTTACACTGTATGTTCCTTATGTTTACTGGCTTCTGGTTCTCATGCTTTAATGGTCAAGAAAACTATTGTACTTATCATTCCCAGACAGTTTTTAAAATTTTGAGTACCAAAAATGCTGATAAATTGAATATCCACTGTTAGAGATTTATGTCACATTTGGCTGCCCATAGTTAAACCACACATTTAGACCATGGTTTAAGTTAAACCGGAGTTCAGAATACGGGCCAGAGTGTGTATGTGGGTGCGGGGGTCAGGGTGCATCATACTTGGGGGGGGGGGGGGGGTGATGGGGGCAAAGGAGGCAGTTACTTCTCTTCTATATTATTTGGTAAATGACCGTGTATTCAATAGTTCATTTAATTACGACCAATGGTTTTATTAACCCCTCCCTACCCCCATCCTGAAGACGAACCGACTGCCGTATGAGGCATATCTTCTTCTATTTATCAATGGGATTCGAGGGCATGCTAGCATATTGATATTTGTACATGTTGTATGTGAATATTTTATTCAACTTGTCGCCAACTGTAAATAAGATTTAATACAATAGAGAAAATGTATAATGTTCAAGCGATGTAAATACAAGTGTATCATAAAGTTTTCTTCTATGTCTCTGTGTTTTCTAACAGATGTGCCAAGTAAGTGTTTGATTGTCAAGATCGGTTTCTTATTCAACAAGGAAAATGTCAAATCAACTTGATTGTGGTTGTTATTTCTTTGTATAGAAATCATGATTATTAAGTTTAAATGTTTTATTCTCCTCATCGTCATGTAATGCAGAATGGGTGCATTTCTTTTACGTGAGATTTTACTTGAACTTCGAAATGGTGTATATTTCATGACTTCCAGGACAGCTTTGGAGTAAAACAAATCGTTTACGCTATTATGACAATTTTGTTGCATGGTGCACAATTTAACATTGTGATCCTTTATCCATGTACAGTAATGACAACTGTCCTCCTTGAATGAAACGCAGAACGACTCTGTACACATAATTTCGAAGAAGGCAACATTTTTCTTGAAATGAAATAAGTAAGATTTGACCATAGGGCCCTACGGGGTTGCAATCACAAAGAAAGCGAGAAACCAATGCGAGTCATTTCTACGTATTGTCCAATATTGTCTATATCGTACCTGCTTCAAATTTAGAAGAATTTAACCTCCATCACTCAGCTATAAGAGCTTTATAGATGCTTACTCATGTCTATACAAAAACAGAGAAAAAATAAATTTGAAATGGAGGGGGAGGCTTATCCATATCTATCAACGGCCTCCAAAAACGAAGCTCATTAATTTTTTCATCTGTCATGAAAGAAGTATATATTGTTATTTTTACACTTAGAAACGTATGATAATGCATATACTACAGTTCCATTGATTTATTGAAAGATAGAAATGTCATATCTACATTTGAATAAAGCCATTCAAACATTTTAGCTCAGTCGAGTCTTCGTTCCCTTGTTTTCTCTGCTGGTGTTAGCTGTTGTCTTTTTAAAAGCGACTTAAATATTAGCATGTCACATATTTATTCTGTGTAACAGGATATTGACGTTCGAGGAAATCACTGAGTGATATGTAAACAATAACGGAAAGACAATCTCCACAGCGCAGCTATCTTGTAGAACAATTTGAATCGAAACCCAAATTACAGGCTTCTTTCTGGCCAGTTTTTTTTAACCACTAGCCTATCTAAACAGCTAGTGATTTCTACTGGACAATTATTCAAAGTACAAAATAATCAACTTTTTTAGTTCTAACAAAATATTTTTTTCTTCCACAGCGAGGAAGTAGAGAGCAATGGATTTATTTCTCACGGTCTTCAGTTTGTTTATCGGTTCGTTTTGAAAGAAAACAAATGTCATCCGTTTTAAAATCAGGTGATTTTAACTGAATAGATTATCAATCAATTGCAATAAAGGATAAAAATCGGGTGGCTTTAACAGGCCAGGGGGACTGTATCACGACTTCCCGCAAGTCTTAATCAACGGCCTCAAATCTTCCCTATCACACTTATTAGGGCTACAAGAAATCCCAGAATAATGAAACACTGCTCACAAAAGGATTTCGAGGCAAAATTCAGCAAAAGATACAACAGATTATACTTTATTTAGGCCATCACCCACGAACGAAGTGAAATACCATAGAATCACCTTCAGCACGTATAAAATATATTACATATACAATAATCATTGTACTTACTCTGGAAAATCCAAAATATTTTGTTATAAGAATTCATTCAGCAATATCATACAATCAATCCCACGATATTAAACTAGAATACATACTTTTTTCGACATTTATTTAGGGCTTTTTCCCTAAGTTCCCCCAGAAATTAATGCATAGTCTCACGCAATTCGTGTATTCAAAGCATGAAAAAGAAATAAGTTAGATTAAATTAAATATCTAAACCTCAGGTAAAAATACCCATGGATCTTTAGAATAGTTTGTGCTTTAATAAAGGATAACGATAATTATAATATTTTGTTTTGTATTGGGATATCAAAGAAAATAGAAAAGCGAGAAGTATATCCATAAATGGCAGTTTCCTTTTTCGGGATAGGCTAATTATAATTATGTACATATTAACGCATAATTACAGATTGGAAGCGATACAGAAATGAGGGAAACGAATTAGCGTCATCCTTTTCACTCGAATGCAGTATAATTGAAACGATACTATAAGTGATCGTTACATGCATTTCGATAGCAAATTTGACTTGAGTATCATTGGTCTTTTATCCCATTCATTATTTCCTTGATCATTATTGCAAGAAATGTCAATGTAAAACAGTCGACTTTGGTATACAAATAACCAATACTGTAACTCGACATTTACATTACAGCATTTAGGTAATGTAAGGGTCGAATTTTTTAACTACAGCGTTTCCTCAAATGTTTCATCAAAACAAATAAGTTAAATATCAATAGTCAAGAAGGGGCAACATCAATGAAATATAACCAATTACTAGCTTACACCAATTCAGGATATGTCTGGTTAGGAGATTCCTATCTGTAATGCCTAAGAATCAATTTCAGTACTGGCATATCCAGACGTTGAAAATGTTGGTGGCGAATATTTCAGCTGATTTGAACATCAGCACACTTGTTCGAATATGAAAAAAGGAGGGCTCCCGAGACCGAGAAAATCAAATGATAATAATAATAATAAAAACAATAACGATAAAAATATAATAATGATATATAATAATACTACTACTAATAATAATGATAATAATAATAATAATGATAATAATAATAATAATATTAATAATGATAATAATAATAATAATAATAATAATAATGATAATTATAATAATAATAATGATAATAATAATAATAATGATAATAATAATAATAATAACATAATAATGACTGTACAATTATTTTATCCTTCATTGCTCACATCCGAAGGAAAAAAATGTCAACCATACTAAAACAATCAATCGTATAAAAAAGTCGAAAGACAGACAAAATACAGCACTCATATACAAGACAAATATATTATAAGATGTATATGCACCCTTATTCCTTAAGAAATAAAAGAAAGTAAAACAAAACAAATATAAAAACAATAACTATTTGCGACTGACACTAAATTCTGTCCCAATACAGTGAAAAGACATACCGAACACGAGATGTTAACATTATATTCCAATATGTAGCTTTTACAATGCAACGGATATGCTTATTTAATTTCTGGGGTTTTTTAAAAATAATATATGTAAGGTCCTGCTTTCATAGATGAAAGAAACTGTCTCAAAACAATTCTTGCTACTTCAAATACGCAATTTTCGACGTAGAGGGCAATATTATACATGAAAATGGTCCGCATCTTCGTTAACTTCACTTCCGGTCCGTATTGAAATGCTACGGCTTATGAACAAAATGAGTGCTAAAATGCTTAATTTTTTGATCGCATGACATAAACCACTCAAATTTTGAAAATGCAACCAATTGTCTCAATAAATCATGGTATCTTTTCAAACATGTCGATTAATTTATACTCAAACTCGAGGATTTTTGTAATGCCTGTGTACATTTTCAATGCAAAAAGACGAACGCTTGTCGACCCGATCGGGATATTGTCAGCACTGCGCATGCGTGGTTTGCATGACAAACGCTATCTGTTGGCAAAATTGCGTATTTGGGGTAGCGAGAATTGGGAAAGGTTAATTATATAGAGCACATAAGAACTGGTGTATGCTGTAAGGTTTTGGAATCACCAAAATGATAAGAAATTTACTCAATTCTGCTGAGAGTCACATGCACTGTACACAGAAATGTGTATATGGGACTAGAACCTTTTATATACACACATTAATGGTCCGCCCGAAAATTTCAGCTGTTTTTTGTCATGTCTTGAATGTGAGGGCATTTTTGAAGATTAATCCTCTTCAGGGGACATGTCTACTATGATAATCTTCCAAATTAACATAAAAAGAATGAGAAAGCTCACCAATTATTGTTCTACCCTTCGGAACTCAACCTTCCCTTGAAGTGGGCAAAATGGTTCCATCTTTCTCGCTCGTTTGATACTGGTAACTGTGCAAATGTGAAACTTTTTTCTTTGTAGTGTCATATGATATTGATAGTCAGTGCGGGTAAATTTACACAGGATTCATAGTTTAAATAATTAGTATGGAAGACTCTTCATCGTTGATATGGATCTCACAGACACTGATAACAATCTTAGCCTGTATGCTTAAAGAATAATTAATATGTCATTTAATGCAAGACATTCATATGCTAATTATTGGGGACAATCTTCGGATGAACAGAGAGGGATTGAAATCATAACCGATCTGCCCTATTTTCATTTTTTTCAGCTTTAAGGATTTGCCCAAAAAGTCAAACTATATCAATTTGACTAACTTTTTTCCGGCAGCCATTAGATTAGAGAAGAGGATGAAAAGTCTGAGCCGATTTTAGCAATTAATGAATTTAAACATTTAAAAAATATATTTTACTGGATATCAGTGGACACTGCTATCATCAATGTGATGTCATCCGAGGAGAACTGTCCCTTTTTTCTGCACATGAGATGACTTTCAGTGCACTTTTTTATGACAATAGCATGGGAGGAAATGAAGAAATTATGTAACTCTTATTAAATCGTCAATATTTTCGTCGTCCCATAAATAGAGAAATAGATAAAAGAGAAATGGTGTGTCAACTTAAGAACTTCCTTTGTGTAGCACAGCACAGAATAGTCCGAAAGTCAACGAGCGTGATACGAGAATTTTCGAAAATATGTGATACATCTATACGTAACTTTGATACTTCTTTGTCCTATTTTTCTCAAACTATAATCCTTTATAAAATTCATGTGTTCATCCGAGCCAACATTCTCCGTACGCCGGTTTATTCCCCGACACCTGTTATTTATACCCAAACCACTGTTGTATAAGAATATGCTATTTTCCCCATATAATTTTATCAAGGGACTACAGTACTTAAATGTATAATGTTTAGAATTTTTTTTAAATTTTAGTATCTACACTTCTCCATAATTATCTTCTAATGCAATCCATGCTCTGAAGACATCTCGTCGACATATTCAACTAATAATATTAGTCGAATATAGCAATACGGCATGTATATGCGATTAAGCATAATTTCTGTCTGATAAATAGGATGACTTACATGTATTACATGTAAATCTGTATTTTCCGCATTAAAAATAATCACATGTTATCTGTATACGATGTTTAGAAAACATTTGACTGTTATCATTCAAATTTGAACACGAGGAGTGATATCATGATTTCAAGAAATACTTTTTGATTTTCGTTTTGAAAAACAAGAGATAAAGCAACGGAAACGGAAGAGCAAGTACTATTCAACGTCATGCATATACATCTACGTACAGTATTAAAGTGACATACGGGGCACAAACTTATCATTCTACGTAACGTGATTACTTCCCTCAACCATTCCCAACATAATATTTTTTTTCAACAAGATTTGTTCTTTGACAGTAACCGTTTTAAGTGTACCGACTCGAGTTAAAAGTCGATGATGAATATACACAGATTATGAGTTATATTTGGCATGACAACATGCATGTTCCAGTACAACACCATCTAAACAGGTTTCTAATGAAGATACATGATGTAATTAACTTCATACAGCTTTACATATCTAGCACATAAAGCATGCTAAGAATTCCATTATTCCTTATGAGAGGCTGTAGTGCACAGCACCACAAGAGTCAACGAGTCACATAATTTATTTATATATTTCATAAATTTTTGAAGGCTTATCTCGCAATCATGGTCCACAAGTTGTTCACCAGCTCCGAAAGAATTCCGTGAGAGTAGGCAGATAATCGAGTGTTCATAGCATATACATCTGGTTATTGAAATCCTTGGTGTCCGTTCTATGCGGCATCTATACCTCAGTGGTTCTCGTGTTTAATTCTACACTTTCCATGAGTGGACATACTACGTCAACCATATCATCATCTATTGCAGCATTGTCAACGATATCCCCGTTCATTTTGTAAGAACAATTTTCCATCTTCACTTCCGGGATCTCCTCGATCTCAGGTGTCTTTGAAACTGTACTCGCACCACTTCCGGGTCGGTACTTGACCGCTAGGCTACCGCCGCTACTGCAACTACTTCTCTGGCTCCCTCCAGGCGTCGATCCGTTGCCGATGAAGTTTGGTGATTTCTTCAGCAGTGGGCATCCCTGGTCGCCACCGCCTATCCGGTTGTTGACAGGTGCGGTGACTGTGCAGGCTTCCGTGACTGTTGTGGTGTTTGCGTAGCGCCCTCTGAAGTCACTGTCTCTCCGCCACCAGTGGTGAGCAAACCACTTCCGCCTTACTTGCATTTTGACCTACGGGAAGAACAGAATAGTAAAACAATTTTCGCATTCTTTCCTGAAATTCAGCGTCGTGACAAGCACCTTAATCAATCATCAAAATGCCATCATTCCCACTGAAAGTGACTGCACACGCAGTGACTGTTATTCTGCTCGTGATGAGGCCAACCATTATATAGATAAAGAATCATCATAATTCAATGAAGATAATCTAACATAGTAATGCAACGATAACTGAATGAAAACGATGTGTAACATGAACTAGATAGAGATATGAACGGATGAATAACTAGCATGATAACTAAATAAATGGATGAAATGTATCGTAATGAAAAAAAGACTGAAAATACACGATTGATAAGTATTTTCATGGCTAACTACACAGGATGGAAGACTATCGAAGCCATGATAAAACGGAAAACGGAACGAAACGTATGGAAGCAAAGTCGTACTTACTAGGACATGGAATAAAAAAACAGAAACTTAGACGCACACCTCTCTTATTCACGGTCAGCTATAAGGACAGCACGGAATGAAAGGTACGGATGAAAGGTTTCAAAACATGGATTGAACATAAAAGTCTGAAAGTTGTCGTAATTATGATTGGTGTGTTAGATCAAGCAAGACAACGAACAAGGCACACGCATGCTTTCACGAACAACACACGATTTACAATGAAGCGACTAATGCAGCTTCTCATGCAACCAGTTAGGTACAACTCGAAGAAAGTTCTTAAATCTCCCCGTGTGAAATTATTGTTATCCAGATATCTCGATTGCGCTGATCTGCGCGAACTCTATAAACATTTCGAGTTTTTGTACGCTATGAAAGCGTGTGTAGAATGTATGTGAAGCTGGAAATAAATAGCTACCATCAATAGGGATGTGTAACTTATAGGAGAACTGTTATCAAAAAGTTGATTTGCTGCTAGTGCCACGCATTACAATCCACGTGTTTCTAAAAAGGCGTACATCATCATAACATTTGATTTGCATTCACAGTACACCAGCCGTACAATCAAATGATGTTGCCATGTCGAACGTGCCTCTGTAAAGCTTCATATTTGCTGGAAAATCTAATGATTGCTTCACATTCTTGTAATAAATTATAATAGTAGATGAAGACAGTAGTGCGACAGTAGTGCAAAAGCATGTTATTGTGCATGTAGTCTACGGGAGGGTGCGTTTTAATGGAAACTGGAAAACAAAAACATGAAAAATATATCAAATTACGAATGTAGTCCTCACACGCACTGTTTAAGAACCTGCGACTTAATAAAAATATATCACATTTTACCTTTCACATTGCTAGCTCTGTTATATTATTATAGTTCGTGTAGCTTCATCAGAATCTTCAGAATGTATAACTTCAATATCTTCATTCCTCTTTTCTGCCCTTGACATACTAATTTGCACCTTATTTTGTAGTCAAAGAGAAGGTTGAGTTCTGGGAAAGGTGAAAATATTTGTTTTCTCATTCCCTTTATGTCAGTTTGGAAGAACATCGTAGTAGAAAAGTCCCCTGAAAATGATTGTTCTGAGCTGAGGCCAAACATTCATGCCACATCATATACAGTTAACAACAAAATTATTCATACCCCTTGGAAAATTCTAGTTTTTTGCTATTTTCCTAAAAATGAATGGTTAACTGAATTTAATTGCATATGACTTGAATACATTTAGTTATCATCTGCAAATGAATGCTGTTTCTGGTTTCACCTCATTTGCATAACAATAGAAAAGGTGAATTATCCAAACTGGGTGATGTTCAAAATTATTCATACCCTTGGTGATCTATTGACTTTGTCAATCAGTATGAATCCAGTTCTTGTGATTAATGCTCGTAACACTTTCTTCACACTGTCTTCACACTGTCTTCACACTGTCACAATGCTTCTGGAGGTTTCTACTGAGATATCAGGCCAATACTTGGTCTCCAATGGCCCAGTCTCCTTGAGGATGTTTTCCACACATGCCATCACCTGGTCTTCAGGGGATTCGATGGATTTTAAGCAGATTTTGTGCTTGCAGGTGGTGTAGTTTTAGACGTCATGAGGATAGGACTATGATATTGATATTTTCGTTAATATTCCTTACATTTTAATGACAATTCTGTATCTAAGTTGAAACAAAGCACTCTTCCTGGAGAGACTTCCCTAGAGGCATTCACTGTTGCACTGTCAAGGGAAGGTATTTCCTGATACTTTTGTTCCGGCCATTATTATTAAGAATGTTTAGGGAGGCCATGGTAGTTGTCTAAAGGTTGGATGGTGCCAATTTTATCAGTTTATTCAGTTACACTGATTGACACATTTTTGATATGGACACCTGCAAGTGGGTACTCTAGTGAAGCTTAAAATACTGATCTTTATGTTCCAGTGCACTGTCAAAGTGGTAGCATTTTGTGCACTGCAGCTGGTAACATGGAGGGCATATGGTATAAATTTGGTTTACATTCATTTTGATATCAAGGATTGTAGCTGTCATACCAAAGATACAAAGAATATACCATATGAAGACTGATATACAGTAACAGTCAATGTGGGATGTGTATGGTATTCAAAGGTTACATACTGTTATTCATGGTGACCTGACGTTATAGTCATGCAATGACTTTAATATCACCAACATGGCCTTCCTGAGCACTCTGATTAAGAATGGGGCCAATGAATAAAGGTGAACCCTCCCACAGGCAGTGCAAAAGAGAAGGGCTCTTCAGGAATGGTGCTTTGCTTCATAAGTAGATACAGAATTTTCATTAAAATGCATGGAATAAATGACCGAAAATTCCAATATCATAGTCCTGTCATCATGAAGTCGATAACTGCATCACCTGTAGGACACGAAATCTAATGAACTCCCTGAAGGTCAGGTGAAGGCATATGTGGACACATCCTCAAGGAGATTGAGCCATTGGAGAACAGGTACTGGCCTGATATCCCAGCAGAGACCCCTCCGGAAGTCTTGTGACGGTGTATTAAAATAAAGTGAATTACAAGCATTAATCACAAGGATCGGATTCATACTGATTGACAAAGTCAATAAATCACCAAGGGTATGAATAATTTTGAACATCGCCCAGTTTGGATAATTCACCTTTTCTATTGTTATGCAAATGAGGTGAAACCGGAAACGGCATTCATTTGCAGATGATAACTAAATGTATTCAAGTGATGTACAAGTAACTTCATTTAACCATTCATTTTTAGGAAAAGTGCAAAAAACTAGAATTTTCCAAGGGGTATGAATAATTTTGTTGTTAACTGTAATTATGTGCAGTCCCATATACCCAATTTTGTGTGCAATGCATGTGCTTTCCAACGAGATTAGGTCAAATTCTTATCATTTTGAAGATTCCAATACCCCACAATATACACCAATGCTCATCATCATGCTTATCTAGACATGATCAACCTTTCCCAATTTCTGTCACAATGTAAGCGCATGACCAGAACTCAACTTTATCTTTACTTCTCTTAGTATACGAGTAGTGTATTTTCAGCCAGTGTTTTAAAAGCCCTGGAAACGTGATGAGAGAAAAGATGCGTGATTAACGTAGTGGAGTAATGACACAAGACCAAACAAACAAACAACAATGCAGCCATGCACAGTGCATTCTGGGAGCCATAAAGCACAGTTGTCGATGAGGTTGGCGTTGGGATTGTACGAAGTGGTGACGTGGGTTGGGACATGGGAGGGGCGTGGGGGAGGGGGAGGCAGATTATATAATTTGGACGTAAACGACGAGTAGTGATTTCTCTGTAATTTGAAGAGAGAGTGTGATTTTTTTGTTGTTTAATTACCGGACCGTGAACTAACTTTGGTATGTCGGGGAGGGCAGGCTGTCGAACCGAGAGAAGTAGAGGTGTGTGTCAGGGCAAAATTATGGAAGCACCTAGACACGGTTTGCATTACCTCGCCGTTAAAAAAGCAGAAGATGCAAGCCACGAACAGACCCTGGAGAAAGAGAATGAGAGATAAAAGGAAGATGAAGAAGAAGTAGAAGATGGAGAGAGGGAGAGAGAGAGGGGAGGAGGGGGAAAGGGGAGACGGGGAGGCGAAAGAGAGTAGGATATGGCATACAAGAGAGAGACAGAGAGAGAGAGGGAGAGAGAAAGAGGGAGAGAGAAAGAGAGAGAGAGAAAGATAGAGAGAAGACAGTGAGAGAAAGGGTGAGAAAGTAAGAGAAGATGGAGCCAATGAGAGATAAAGAGAAAGACAAAAGATAACAGAAACATGTCAACGGAATAGATAGAAGGGGTGTTATGGGGGAGAGAGGGAGAGAGGGAGAGAGAGTCAGGGAGAGAGTATGAGAGAAAGAGGGACAGGGAGATGTTGAAGTAGAGTGAAAACAATCATTCACAGAGACACAGAGTTAGAGAGAGAGAGACAGAGAGACAGAGACAGAGACAGAGGTAAAGGCATATACAGAAAAATAGCGATGAGAACAAAAGGTTTAATGTGAATCAAAACACTAATACATGATAGGTTACATTATTAATAAATCTTGTAAAATTCGTTTTAATAAATTTAAAGTTTGCAAAATTCATTTTGGGAGTTGTATAGATATTATTAAGAGTTTAGTACATACGCGTATACGTTTTGTTTTTTTGTTTTGTTTTGTTTTTTTGCAATTTTTCCACGATATGAAAAAAAACCCCTCAACCTACATGACCTATGGAAAGACACAACTCATACTTACGGCATCACTGCTTCAGCGCCATCTACGGCTGAGCGAAATTAACAGCCACATCTTTGAAAATTTGTGAGGTAGCTGAAATCACCTATTGCACTGTATAGAATGTCTCAGTTATTCCATGTAAAATATACATGGTTATATTATTTTAATCCCGGCATATTGATAACAATATTATATTGGTCTTCACGCAGAGAATGAATGATATATATTACTATATGGAGTGAAATCGATTTCTTTGTCGGTACATCTTTCATCTCTGAAGGTTCGGGGTTCGAACGACTTACTTGGAAAGAGAGAATGACAGCCATGACGTAAGAATAAATAACTGCAGCAAGCCCTGGAGGAGGAGCGGCTGGTAAGATGATATAATGAAGACCAAGAAGGGGTAGCAGGATGAGAGTAGCCCTCACAGCTCGACTGCAAAAAACCACATAAATTAATAACTCCGTCTATTAATTGGGGCAGCACTGTACCATAAATATCTTGTTATATGGCAGGATACTTATTTCATATGAAATAGTTTATTTGTAAAAGAAATTCATATCACGTGACACACAACTGGCCAGGAGGTGTGACAGGAAAGATGATTAAAGTGAGAAAAAAAAAGAAGTGCAGTAGAATGAGAGTAGCCCTAACAGCTCGTCTGTAATGATAAGAAAGAGTCATTGTAATGAATAGATCCTTCTACTATCCTATTGGCTGAGAGGCTATCACGTGACACTCTACTGAGCAGAGGTAAGGTGATATAATGACGACGACCAAGAAGAGGTAGCGGGATGGGAGTAGGACTGCTCGTCTGCAGCGATAAAAAAGAGCTATGGAAGCAAATATATCCGTCTCTTAATCTAATAGGGCAGCTTTGTACTATATCCTATAAAACAGTGTATTTGTTAGAGAGCATCCTATTGGCGGAGATGCTAACATGTGACACTCAACCGGGGAAGGAGATGCAGGTAAGATGATATAAGAGCAAGGAGGGACATCATAATGAGAGTAGCCCTCACTGCTCGACTGAAATACCAAAAAGTCAAGAAAATCTAATTTTATAATCTACAAATGTATTACTTATATCACTAATGTACTATACATATTCTATGAATAATAGATCGAAATTTAATCAATCACGTATTAAATTGGTTAGCCTATTGGGCATCGCCCTACTATATCCCGCCAAGTTTGAATTTTATTACTTCATGTATCCGTTAGATTAATCATCAATGTGAAACAAATATTATGCTCTTTGGTTGAAAAAAAAAATGCTGAAATTCGCTAACTTACGTGTAGTTCTGTGATCCACACATAGGAGTCGCTCGTAGTTTTGTCACCAAGACTCGAACAATATTTAACAAAAGAATAAGATTTACCTGAGGGAAAGAAAAAATACCGACAAAGTAATTTTGCGTGAATCTTGTTTCATTGTCAAATCTACATTTGTAATGAACCGCTATCAGTTAACATACAGAGGCCTTTATTTATGACGTATCATGGTTAAATGTCTTTGATGTAAACTGAACTTTTATGTTGCCAACTTTCTAAGAGGCATCGAAACTGCCAAAGCAATAAAACTGATATAATATAATTCGTCGCCTCCCTGCAGAAAGATCATTACTGCCATTTACAATTCATGGGTACAGTATATCAGCTTTATTGCATGCAGCCGACGAATAATGATAACGGACATTAATCTTCAGGCATTATGATGTAGGATAATATTTACAAGCACTCTAATGATGATTTTAAAATATTTGAAAGAATAAGGCTGGATATCGATGTAACACTCTTCCATTTTCTTAGTGTGCACACAAACACACACGCATACAAAATTTTGCTTTGTTCATTATAATAACAAATATCAGGAAAAAGGTAAAGTAATTGCATTTTTTTATCGTTATCGATTGTTAGTGATCATAGTTGTTTGAATGCATTTGAATTGTATTTCGTTATAATTTGTATTTTTGAAGAAAGGGAAAATCTCACCGCGAGTACAAAAATGACAAATCCAGCTATCAGCCACTCGAATGGTGTACCTCCGACCCAGCATCTATAGGAACGAAGGAAAGAAATTTAGGTTATCCTAGCCGTCAACTAGTCTGACATGCGGGTCAAAGTCAAATCTCGCTAATCCCGAGACTGAGAGATCACGAGATTGAATGCGATGTACGCGAGATCAATGGCATTAATACGATCAACATTCATTTATTTATTACGATCTTATAGTAAATGCCTGGAGTCTAAAAAACCGTAAATATAATTAAAATGACAATCGAAAATGACATATTATATCTATACATTTCCTCGTGTTTTCAAAATGAATGGGATGACTCATCATACATATGACTCTCTCTCTCTCTCTCTCTCTCTCTGTTTTTCTAAGTAGATATGGGTCCCAATGATATGCCATTTTGATAAAGAATACAAATACAATGTTGGCATTCCTCTACTATTTAATACTGCATGTTCTCTTTAAAAAAATAAGGAAATGTCTTTCATTATATCTTATTTCAATTTTTTCTGTCACTAAAGATAAAGAAAATGCATCAATGATAAAAAAACACCTATTGATGAATTTATGAATGGTGTGCATCAATACGTTACATTCTTTAAACAGTAGAAAACTAATTTTTCAAAGTGATGCAATTTTTATTTCAACGTGATTTTTTTTAAAATATATATCTATGTCGCTTTTTGTTAATCCGAGAAAGAAGATATGGTGATCATGAAGTACCTTCAATTTGATATAATTTCAACATAATTTCTTCTCCGTGCAGTTATATTTCATTCTACGACCCTGGTGAACAAACTCTCGAAAATGAAAATTTGTGGGTTCATATTAATATTTTGATATAGATAACTCCGGAGAATGCAATATTTTGTACATTTACCGTTATGCTCTTTATACCACTGTAGTCATGGTAGTCTTATTATTTTACTGTTATATATATTTTAAAAGCAGAGGCCGAAATACTTACGGGCCAGGGGGATCATGTGCTACAAATCCTGCATACAGACAGGCTGGAATAATCGGTATTGCTATGGAGAAGGATATCACAAAAATATTAACATGATGCCATAGGTAAACATTTAAAAAGCATGATTGAGTAACAATTACACTTGTGCATTAAACATTAGAACGCCAATAAGTTACTATAAACATGACCAAGTGAGGAAATAGTACCTGGGCCCTGTTTCATAAAACATGTTTTCAATAACAAGTTGCAATAACTGTTATAAGCTACTGAAATCCTTGCATCTGATTGGCTGAGACCAAATTTGTCATAGAAATGTAGTAGTTGTTACTGATAACAAGTTTTATGAAACGAGGCCCTGGTATGTAGGTTTAGTCCATGCATGATATTGGATAATGCAAATGTTTGTTAGAGAATTATACCGAAATGACAGAAGTGCCTGAGGAGCTAGGGCCCAGTAGGATTCCGGGGGAAAAGTCATGGCGGGAAAATGTTCTGTTTCTGTTTCAGCTTCAGTTTCTTTTTTTACAGGGCTGTTTTTGCCATTTTAAAGTGAGCTGTAGGACGTGCAATGTTACATACAAGATAGGTATAGATACGTGCAATAAAGGGTAAGAGTGTTGCGATTTTTGACGAGGCCCTAAATTTTCAAATTGGCCGACAGAATATTTCAAAGAAGATTGGGGCTGTCACGCCCACTACCCGCTGCCATTAATTCCCAGAGTTTGTTCTAGAATTGTCTCTACCTACCCCATCCAATGACAAAATAAGGAACGAGCTGGTGATTTTCTGCAGAGAATACAGCCACCACGATGACAGTGTGTAGATAAAGGCCTTCACTCAACATCCAAAAGTAATTGCACAGCTGAAAATACTGCTTTAAGACGTTGTGAATCTTACAGTATACCTGGAAATGATAATAATTGTAATAAAATTATTGATACTAATCCGCCTTAAATAGGTGCAGAAACATTCAAGGAATTTCTTCCTGCTTCATCACTAGGGTTGAGGGTGGCAAATGTAGATTGATGTTATGCTAAAGGACGTCAGTGCAGAGATTCGAACCCGGTACCTTGTAATAAGCAGCCCAGTGACTTATGTACAAGACCACGAAACCGATTCATTAAACACCTCTGAAAACTGCTGAATACTAATTTAAAAAGTGACGTGTTCTTCATGTACTTACATAAAGACAAGTTTAGCATGTCCCCCTGTTATTTTCGTCGAACAAATATCTGGAATTTGAGATTTTCCAAGAAATACTTTTATTAAATTAATTGAAGCCATCAAAAAGCTAGAATGAATATAACACTATTATACAAGAGATCGTTTCACGTAAAGAAATCTTCATAGTTCTCTTTCTTTCTGCTCTATTTGAATTCAATATGATGATTGTGGCTTTATAACTTGCTGGCTGCACGTACAAACTAAGTTGTACAGTAATTATTTTGGTGAGAGTGTGAGAAATAAATGTCTCCGTGGGGAGGAGTTATGTCTATAGGTCGTATCGTACCTCGCACAATTGATAGGAGAAAGTAAGATTAATTGCTGCATCTTGATGCATTTTATTTCTTCCAAATTTCAAAGACATTTCCCAAATGAAAAGTATTGATATCATTCATGTCGAATCACATTGCAATCATTGCGTGGGGATTGCTCAACTCAATGCTGTCATTAGCATAACGATAACGGATTGTAGGGGAAAGGAGGAAGCAATTACATCCACTCCCCATTTATGTTCAATCTGTGATTTCTTGTGGGCAAAGTAAGCATTTCTTTCAGGCCACATTTGTTTTTTTTTATATGACTAGAAAAACACACCATACTAGGTACTAGTAGGCATGCTATTTTTCTGCACTTTAGAACAAAAGTTTGTCGCTACTTTTGCTTGGAATTCCTCCAATTTTTAAAGAGCTATAGCTTTACTCTCGTTTCTTGTTTGTTGCGTGATGGATGGTAGCAACAACCAACATGTCAGTAAAGGCCAGGGGAAATGAGTAACAAATAAAGTATGAGAATAGAATGTTAGATGAAGTTGTACAACAAAATACAATTATTTTTTACATTTTAAGACAGATTTCTTCGACCAAATAAACTGACGCACACAGGAGCAGTATTAGGCACCTTTTTTTTCAAAAGTCTTCAATTCAAATCATCCATTATGATTTGCTATATTTTATCTCTCTGTTTCCGTTTCATTTCCATATGATTGTTACTTTTCGTTATACAAATGCTGTGTATTGTAAAACAAATATTGATGTCAATGTCGACGAAGTTTCTTAATAAAATACCAAAATACCAAATACCATCCCAAATTCAATCTTCGCATTTGGTTTAATTATTACACATGCATCATGTACACTGATGCTGATAGCTTTGATTAATGCAAACAAAAGAAATTTATATCTTACCCCATCTCCTTGGATAGTTGACTTGTTACTGGCAACATATGCGAAGAAGGTAATTTGGAAGAGAGCATCAAAGATGAAGGAGAAGAACAAATTCTTGTGGATGGTTACTCTGGGGCAGCTCAAGGTCCTGTTGAGGTACAAGAAGGAGTCTTATTTCAGTAATTGAACGCAAAAGCTCCAATACTGAGCAGTTCGGAATTAATGAGCACATGGCACAAACTAATGATTTTAATCACTCAAACGTGATGGGGCGCTCAATAAGTAGCTTGTTTTTCCAGCTGTGCAATGGAATACACTGAAAAAAGCTGTAACGAAAAATTCAAACTTAAAAAGAATTATAATATAATTTTCAATAGAAACACCACCTCAAACGGAACCCTGAAACATAGCAACAAACGATCTATTATTTTCAACATTGAATGTCACTGATGATAATTACATTAATTTTGCACAAGAATTAACAATTAGCGGGTTCCTTCCGGTCCTTCGAGTATTTATATATAGGATCCATGACTTTTAAATAGCATAGTTACATATTATAAAGAAATTATGAATAAAAATGATACTGCACGCCAAGAAAAGATACAAGCCGGTGTATCAACATTTCATGTGGGTAATTGCTTCATTCATTTCATAGAAATTCATCCATCCATATGGCTATCTGAACTAAAACATAACCATGAAATGTAAAAAAAATAGAACATACTTGAAGTAGAAGAAGATGAAAAGTGATATGGATAACGCGATGATCGATACACTATATCCCACGTAGAACACAACCATCACATTGGTCTGTAAACAAAGTAAACCAAACAGGATCAAAACATCATTAAAGAGCTGGTAATTAATAATAATAGTAATAATAATAATAATAATAATAATAATAATAACGGTTTATTATGAAGCACTTTACCAAAAACAACTGACGAAAGCGCTTACAGTATAATTATTATTACTACCCCGGTTGCTGGGTCCGAGTACTGTTCCACACATTATAGTGCGCAATCTCCACTCCCTGTGGAGCATTCCAGATACGTGTCGCCCTTTTACGGGCATGATGTACGTGCACATGCTAATCAAATCACACTGACCTTCGCATCCTACCGGGTTCCAGCACCTGGGTGGAGAGTGGCAAATGTAGATTAATGTCTTGATAAAGGACACTAGTGTCGTGCCAGGGTTCGAACCCCGAACGTTCTGCTATTGGTGAAAAATGATTTGTGAGATTTCTATTCTTGTTTATTCATATCTCGAAGCATATCGTAGCAGCGATGTCACATAGAAAGGATTAATCTTGGAATGCATTCATTCACATGACTAGAAACCGCTTAAAACTTTTGAAGGAAAAAAATCTTAAGAGTGGCTATCGATCGACGTGCCGAAAAATCATGAAATCACTTTGGGTTAATTTAAAATTGTATTTTTTGTCTTGAATTGTCCTCGAGAGAAGTCGCCGGGGAGTTATTTTCCTAGAATCAATACATATCGGAAAACTTACTTCTTTGACGGGATTGTAGCACGTTGAATAGTTCGTCCACGTTTGGTTGGTAAATGCACTCACATACCACTCGCCATTTGGCATGCAGTACTTGGTCGCATTTTCTACAACATAATAAGATTCGACACTTGATCAGTACTTCGAAACTTCATAATGCTGTTCTCTACACAAGTTAACGGTTCTATTAAGCTTTTTAATTGCTTTCTCTCTTTTTTTTTTTTTTTTTTTTGCTGCTGTGGAAACGAAACATTTTTATGTCGTTGTTTTCGTTTTAATCAAATCAGGTGTCAAGGACCAATTCATTAATTTCGGTTATATCTTTTGATGCAAATTAAAAAACAAATTTTCTCATAACTGATCGGAATATGGATTTATGATTTTAGTAGTTTTTAGCAATACCCTTATAACCGCTTTTTACTTGTAATTTATTTACAGGTTTCATGGAACAGGCTCAATTTGACTTGTAGTGGATGACGCTTAAACTTAATTTGTACTAAAATTACCAATAGTCACTTTGTAAACTATAACTACGTCCATAATGGACTTGTAGTTTCGAAACTTTAAGCGAAACAAAGTTTAGCTCCCTTCGTGTGTACCTGAGTAATGTATTCTCTATCATCAACAGATTATTACCAATGCATCCCTTTCTTTTATTGTACCATCTTCTATAAAATCCTATGTTCCAATTCTAGATTCCCTTACTCTATTTATGTCGAAACAAATTATACGGTATCAAGTTGTTACAGCGGGGTCCGCTCGCTATTCATAAGGACCGCTATTCATACAAAACCGCTATTCATTTAGTCACGCGTCATGGATAGCGGTCCTTATGAAGAAGTGGTCCTTATGAATAGCGGTCCTTATGATTAGCGAGGTTACCCCGTTACAGCAACCCGTTCTTCTATTGTTGTTATTATGTGTTCCTGGCGTTTCCACCACAAGCTCCCCTTATCGGTATTCGCCTCCTTCTTTGCAATGTTTGCTGTTTTGATTTCTATTGTTTAAACACATCACTTTCGTAAAAAAAAAGGAAATAAGTGTGTATTTCATTTCATTTTGTTTTAATTTCAAATACTTACTCTGCGAATCTGATGCTGGTATCCACCAGGGGCAGGGATGAACAGCGACCTCACCCGCTCGAGTATAATTCCAGCAGTCCCAGTGATCGAAGGTGAGATTGCAATACATAAAACCTGAAACGAAAGAAGGAGGAAGAAATTATTCAAATTTATTTACAATAATTTGATTGAACCCCCTATGATTAGTAATATATAACGAATTAGTGCAATGCCTAATTAATGATTTAGTAGCGTACAACGTCGAACAGGTCTCGGGAAAGATTTGGGGTAAACATGTACATTTTCAAAGAGATGTATAATTTGCTCTTTTGCAGAAAATATTCACGTTGTCTGTTCATACAGCTTTACTTTAAATATCTTTACTTTATGTAACTGAAATTCGTTACTATCAATCGAGTCCCTCAATATTTTAGTTATCGCAAATCAATAATTCTATTTACCTTTAAATAGTTTTAGTTTGTTTTATTTTGAACAACTGTAAGAAATCTAAACCATTCGCTGTTCGATGAAGACCTGAAGACATTCATTACTATACTATATCGCTTCAATATTGAAAATGCATGTGAAGCATGAACCAAAACTCTTTGCCCTCTCTGTCATCGGAATTTCTGGCCATCTTTTGTGATCCATGAATTATTCCCTGCTCGATTAGAATTGCAAAGTGCACTTGAACTCATTAGGTAAGTCGGGGGAGGCATCGAGGTATTCTAAAGCTTGTACTTTTTATGCAGTGGAGGCAAGGGAAAGTATGTAAATCACGGAGAGTACACCGTCACTTAGTATCCTGTGCATTGGAAAGTGGACATGGTGGGTGTACCTGGGAGTTGGAAGTGAGATGCCTAGTTGGACAGTTGAACACTTGTTCCGGCGACAATATTGGTCTGCGGATATTTCGTACGAAAACAGAATTTTAAAATTTAACCCTGGATCAAACACTATAACTAACCCTTACCCTAAATCTCTAATCTAAAAAAACCAATACCAAGCCTAACTTGAACCATTTTTCTTTGACGAAATGAAGCTTATGTCGGAGCAATACAAACACGAAAATCTACAACACCCCTTCCCAAATGTTTCATGTTAAATTGTACCAACAGATCTTGATGGATTTCTAAAATGTGTGTTCAGCATGTAAATGAGAGAGATAAAAAGTTTCCTGAAGAGTTGAAGATTAGTTAAATACGACTTTCTCCCACTTGACACTCCCTCCTTACTACCCCCCCCCCACCCCCCCCCCCCCCCCCCCCCCCCCCCCCCCCCCTCCCCCTCCCTCCCATTTTTCGTCGGAACGTACAACGTCGGGTGCTACTCCTATGTGCTTTAGAATCATTCGAGTTTACTCAACAAGGTCGAGAAGCATTAATCAAATATTAATATTTGAATGCTTGCCGAGGGGAGGCTTGAGTGTAATACTGAGAATGTTTGTAACTGTTTGAGAAGAGTTTGAGCTTGGCATCCCTTGTGCGTTGTTTCTTGCTGGGGGAAATCATGTGCCTCCAATCTAAGAAAGCAAAACTGTTTTTCTTAAACGAAATCCATTGTCGGGTAGTGAATGTGTGTATTTCCTGTTGTGTTTACACATTGCTCTCTCGATGTATTGATTTTTCAAAAAATGACTTCATTTTATTTCATTTCATTCGTAAAGTATGAGTTGTGTGAAGCACAGTTAAAGTACTACACAGAAAGGAAGTAATAATAGAATGAATAAATAATGGCATGATGGAAGCTGACAATCAGCTTATTTTTAATTGGGTGCTAATGTACTATGCACTCCCCTCCCTAACCCAATAATGGCGATGTCCTCTTAAAGTTGCCTTAAACTAAACCTCTTAAAATTTTGACAGGATTTGGAAAACGTCTGTGCATCGTATTTTCCCATCATGTACTATTCACTTTCGTAGAAGCTAAAAAAAACGGGCAATTTTCCTATTCTTGCAAGTCAAAACTAATAGTTGACATTTACAAAAATGTGCATATTATCCAAATGAGGTGGGGTTTTTTTAATATAAGATAAAATGTAACTCATGTCTAATTATAATCTTATTTTCATTAAACAATTAGGAATGACATAAGATAGTGATGTTTTTTTTTTCTACCAGTTTCAGGCAACTATAATGGCTTTACTAGCGCTTCGCCACTGATACCAAGACAGCTTACCGTCATCTGGAGGCGATTCGGTGATTTCTCGGAGAAGACAATCGTAAGCTACAGACAGGTGCTTGTCCCGCTGTTCTGCGTTCTTGTGTTCCACCCCGAATACAGGGCCGGGATTCTCATCCCCTTCTTGGATGTCCGCTTCCTCCTCGGTTGCCATGGTTTGTGCTTCGACCTGTAGCTGTATTAAAAGGCATCAATAATAATGGCGTAATTTTCTTTGAAGTACTTCGCAGACGACGGGACTATACTGGATATAATAATCACTCCAAAAATAGTTTGCTCTGTATGTTAGAGGTTCCATGTCGCTATATTGTATTCAAAATATGGGCTTCAAATATTACTTCTATAAAAGAATGATGATGCAAGTTTATAAGTAAACTCTTAATAAACGTACACACTTAGAATTAAAGGTTCAGGTTTGCACCCTAAATGCAACACTGGCAGCACCTTTTGGGTGCAATCTTGCACCCTACATGAAAAGGGTGTAAAAATGCACCTTTTTCTTCATGTTTGCACCCTTTAATGCCCGTTTGCACCCTAAAAGATGCAACTTTGCACCTTTAAGGGTGCAGAAACGTTTGCATCCAAAAGGGTGCAAATTTGTACCTTTTCTAAAGGGTACAACTCTGCACCCAAAAAGGTGCTGCCAGTGTTGCATTTGAAAGGTGCAAAATTGTACCTTTATTTCTCGGTGTGTTTAAGCGACTTGTGAGTAGACAAGTCGACGCATCCGACCGCGCTGGTAAAGGGCCCGCGCGGAACCCAAGTCGAAGTTAACGCATTTTCATGTATCCTTTATTTCCTTCATACCCCTTAACTGTTGACCTATAGAATGTCGGGTATAGTTCATAGAAGCTAATTTATTCCTTCTAGCTGTACAAATATAATTTAAGGCGATTGGTACACTTTAATAGGTACAATGCATTCATTTGCCCCCCTTCAAAAAAAAGAAGATGATGAACAAGAAGTTGAAAAAGAAGACGAAGAAGAAGGAGAAGAAGAAGAAGAAGAAGAAGAAGAAGAAGAAGAAAAAAGAAAAAGAAGGAGAAGAAGAAGAGTAGAAGAAGAAGAAGAAGACGAAGGATAGAGCAATGAAAACAAACACAAACGAAAATAGTGTTGGCCTTGGGTAAATGACGCAGGGGCAGAAAATAACAGCTGCCAAACTAAATTGACATCCATATTCATCATGACAGTAACACGATAATAACGTATGATTACGGAAACAAACAAGCGGTAAGTTATTGTGAACCCCATACATCATAGCATCTTATTACAAACTGATATCGAATGACTGATAGGTCTCCTTATAGAACAAGGTTTCTCATAGTCCTTGTCCTAATCCAATGACTGAGGTATTTTCTTGTTTTAACGTTAGGTTTCAGCTTTCCATCCACAAAAATAACATGGGGTGCTCTTCCCAAGCAGCGTTAATAAACAATAAACAAGGGAAAATAAAAGAACACTTGAGAAATATAGGTAAATACGGCCTATTGGTGTAAAATACGGCGAGTCGAAATTTACTTTGAAAATTACGAAGGCCTCATTCAAATTCCCAAATAAGAGCGTTCTAAATTATCATTAGGCCTTTTGACCCAGCAAAACGGGTCTCTTGTGTATCATAGCCAATTATACAATGTATACAGAGTTTGGTCAACTCAGCTCCATTAGGCAGCAATATGACGTACGCAAAATTATGCAGTGCAAAAACTACTTTGCATTACTACCGTATGCACCTACTGCCTACGGAGGCTTGAATGGCGCAAGTAATAGCGCAGTTTAAAATTAATGACGCCTCGTTTCCAACTTGTAATGTACATGACTTCATAAAACATAATGGCGCGCTCTTAGGAAGATCGACCCCACTACCATCACTGTTATTTTGGAAATGAGAATGGGGTTGGGTTCATTAGTGTTGACCCTTTTCACTGCCTTTTTTTTCCGACATGACTACAACAATTTAATCTAATTTGGGAAGGCAACGTTAAAGAGAACGGACACTTTCCAATGCCGTTCAGGATCCAGTCATTCAGATAATCTATCGCCATCTCTGCTCATCACATCGTATGTCACCTGCCGTGTTATCCGTGAAAACTATCGCTGCTTTCTCCCCAGAGCCACCGACAATAAATGTCACTGCAACGAGTCCATCATCATAGATCCCACCTAATACAAATTAATTCTCCTAATAACCGGATGATAGGTTTAAAGTTTCTTGGCAAAACAGATGGGACCGTGGTGAGCATAGATATCAGGCTATCGATCTAAAACGTCTTGATCGATCGACCATGACGATGACGTTCTTAAGAAGAAACAATAGGGAGAGCTATTTTCCTCGTGAAAGTCCCATCATTTCCCTTTCCAATGTAGATTGAAAAATTAAATTATCAATATTGTCCAACCTCATCTATCCCGGTTCTAGTATTGCGCTAGCTATTCACAAACTCATTGCATTTCAGAATTTTATGAGAGGTAAAAAAAAAATCCCCAAAACAGCAAACCTAAAAAATTTACAGCAAAAAATACTTGAAGTCACTTTCAGAATATTCGAGCATTACGCTTCCATTCAATAAGTAAGATGCCATGATAATGGTGATATTAAATAAGCATATAATAACCGCCTATTACCAGTGTATTAGTTATCAATTGACAATCACAATGCGATAGTGGTATAATAGTGGTGTCAGCCTAATTGGCAATTAGTTAATGCTTCTCTGATATCAATTGTAGCTTTATACCGATTGATTCCGATACAACAAGAAAGACTCACAAATAGCAATACAAGGATGAAAATAAAAGACACAAATTTCTACAATCTTTATATAACAATCATAAATGTACTTTAATCACTTGAAAATAAGCTGGAAACTTATTTACATGTACTTTCAGCTATAGAAACATATTGGAAATTTTACTCAAATTTTTGTTTGGTAAGTCTTCTCTGATTGGGATAAGAGTGCCATTCGTAAACACACTGAGGAAACATCCCTCGAACTAGACAGACATTTCACCCATTATTATATTTTTTATTTGGGTTAAAGAAGAAATTCATTCATTTTCTTCATATAGTACATCTATAGATCATCAGAAAGCTTAAAACCCCAAGAATAAAATGATTCTATTTTCAAGCATTGACACAAAAGTGGAAAGGTGAAAAAAAAGCACAGTGAAGATAGTACTTTGGGAAAGAAGCAATGGGGAAGGACCGCCGATGAAAATGGTATGTCGAGTATGACGTATGCTGATGGACGCACTGATCTCTACTACATATTCATTAGCATTCACGCAGTAGTTTTGAACGTCAAGATACGACAAAATCCATTGCTCGTAAAAAATGATAAAATTTAGATAATTACGTCGGATAAAGAAGCAAAATATCTCAATAACCTGTCGTTCCTATATTGCATAAATGAAAACAAAAATTTATTCGCTATGATAGTGACATTAGCGGCTTAGCCCTATATCATGACCGAAACTACCATGAAAATGTTACCAACCTGTTACTCGGTCACTCACACAGCTATATGCTCCCGTATGTGTACAACAGGTACAGCTTGTTCAACATCACTGTGCATTGCGATCCAACGCATTATAAAAATGTTAAAATTTAGATAATTGCGGGGGATAGAGAAGAAAAGAAACCCAGAAACCCGTCGTCTAGGCTTTATTATATGTAAGCTAAACTGTGTTTATTTCACAATTTCACTTTTGTGTCAATGCTTGAAAATAGAATCATTTTATTCTTGGCGTTTTAAGCTTTCTGATGATCTATATATGTACTATATGAAGAAAATGAAGCAATTTCTACTTTAAGCTTTCCTTCATCATCTTGCGTTCCAAAATTCGATGGATATTTCGAAGTAGCCGGTAAAATATTAAATAACGCATTTCAATTTCAAAGGTATAGTATCTGTTTATAAACCGTTATCGTCTTTAAACGAGGTAGGAGAGAAGGTCAGTGCATCCCTTTGTGTCGTTCAAATCAGAGCCATCTCTACACAGAGTTTGGCCAACTCGGCTTCAGTATAGGTACCAACATGGTGCAGGTTGCTTTGTTGGGCAAGCATATAAGAAAACATAATGCGCCATATTGTCTACAACTGAAACCGGGTTGGCCAAAATCTATGTATAGATAGCTCTGGTTCAAATACGGGAGAGAAAGAGAAGGTGAGGAAAGGAAGAGGGTGAGAGACAGAGGGGCGTTAGGGAGAGAGAGAGAGAGAGTGGGAGAGAAAGGTAAAGGGAAAGAGAGAAAGACGGGGGAGCTGTTTAACATGTTTAACTAGAAGAGACAGAGACATTTTATCGAACGTATAGATTACACACTGATATGATGTGAAAAGTATAAGTGCCATGGAACTCTAAACCACCGAAATTGCCCGCAGATTGATTTTTGCATGAACATGGCAACATTGTGACTGTATTTTGACTGCGACGGCACATCAAGAGTTGAAAAGTTCGAAATCATTAAAACGATTGGACAGCTGTCACTCAAACAATATCCTGTAAAGTGAAATGATACAGACGTATAATAAGCATGAGCAATAGCGTCACTTCGATTACATTGTAACCATAGGGTTCTTACCTACGCTGGTCATGCTAATGAAGCCTGCGTAGGTGATCAGTGCATGCGCCAGTACTTGAAGGTATATTAGCAATGTTTACTTTGTATTTAATTTTCCTACGCAGTCACTCCCAGAGACCGCGTCATTCGCTGACGCATGTCCTGCGACGGCACATGACGCCTTGCGCACAACGCGCATTAACGTTAACTCCTTGAACTTACCAGTACACAGCTACTGATGGCAATGATGAAAGCGATGCCGACGACGCCGTTTGGATGGCACGGTATGATCTTCATCGCTTTGGCCGCCATGTTTGTTGATGGATACTTTCTAGAGTGGCGTCAACTGGCCTCAGATCCCTAATTTTATTTGTCCTCAACTATCCTCGGACGCAGATACTAGTCCTGTCTTCAAGGGGCCTGTAATGTAAAATAAAATACATAAAATAAAAAAACGTATCCATCAAACATTTGTTGGAACTTAGATAAGACACAAGTTTTAAAACGGAACATGTTTCGGAGTCATACTCCATCATCAGCCTGATTTTTTTAACAACAGAGACGGTGCTATATATACTTTCAGATTACATAATACTAAAATAACATGAACAGTTAACAATATAAATGACTCCGAAACATATTCCGTTTTAAAACTTATGTCCTCTTTGTCGTTTTTATTTTAAAGTTACTATATCGTGTCGTTCTTTTGGAAATATCATTTGTTGGAACATATATCGTTAACAATAATTAATGACTAGTACCATTCGATCGATAACTATTAACAATTTTACCCATAAATCGTTCACAAGTCAGTCTGCTGAAGTTTATCAGGAAATGTATTTGATATGCCACAAATCCGAGTGGAAGGCTCGTCTATAGCATGCATCGGTAGGATGGGACCTTTTCTTGGATCGGTAGTATATTCATATACCTTTTTCCACATCACGTTCAGAAGACCGATTTGAGAACGACTCGTAGTTATCGTTATCGTCATCTCAAATGGGACTGGCCCTTAAAACCATTACTACTTGTCTCCATCATCATCATCATGAGCGTGCATGAGTTTGTTTAGCATGACACGCACGCCTGAAACAAGAATCCTCCTCCATAATGTACATACATGAATAAACAAAACGGAGACAGTTTTCCAAGGTCAGCTTTCGGAATCAAGGATTCCATTACTCTTATCATATCGTCCCGTCTGTGATTTTTTTTTCCTGGGAAAAACGTTCACCGGTTTACATTTTGTTTTCCTCAGTTTTCCATGAAGTACACCTCCGCCCCCCTCTCTCTCTCTCTCTCTCTATTTCTCCTTTTGACAAACATGTTTATTTTCATCATCAACTGTCCCTTGTGTATTTTCGGTGTATGCCTACATGTGAAACATGACATAATATTGAACATCATTTGAAGTAAAGAGCTATTAAAATGCCAGGAATAATATTTGCAGCTTGGCGCAGAGGTCCATTATCTGCCGGAACTGGCGGCACTGAATATTGCAACATCGATTTGGAGTAAGCCAGAAGAAGTTATTAAGGTGTCATGATGCCGTTCGTGGGCACATTAAATCGTAAAGATGTCGCCCAAGATTGGGAGGCGTGAGGTGGGATAAAAGATAAGGATAGGCTCTGTAAAAAAATATATTTAAAAAAAGAACCAAAAAGAGAGGAAAGGTTAAGAGATTAATAATGGTTGAGAAGGACAGAGAATAGAAGTATGCATGATGTACATTAAACTGGTCTTTTTGACGTATATTATTGCAAAAACGTATATGTTTATCATCTAATAAAATTAACCTTCAATTGTGATTATTATCATACCGAATAAGTGAAGAGAGCTTACATAATTAAGCTGAGAAAGAAAATATAGGTAGAATTGACAAAAATATGGCTGGCAGCCCCGAGCTATAGAATCATTAGCGTCGTTTGTTGTTGAGTTTCTGTATGCGATTTCCATAGTGTGAAACTGCTCATATCGATGTTAGTAAACAATCCATCTATTGCGTGATAAACAAATTTTATCATGCATTATCAATAGCCGTTTTAAGTAGCCGCAATTGGCTCAGTTGGTAGAGTGTTTTTCTCGCAAACCGGAAGGTACAGGCGTCAATGCTATCTTTATTATTTTTGACAAAGCGACAATCCTCTAAAAGTCTCCCTGATCATGCTGATAGAACAGGTATATAAAATAATCTATTTTAAAAGACAGTTTCACGAGGAGTACACTATATATATACCAATACTGGAACTTACAGTTGCTGGTAAAAACGTTGCGTTCTCTGTATATCCAAACAAAGTAATACGCCTGAACCCACATTGTACACCAGCGATATGGTCGTACAGTGGCTGTAATAAGACACTGACACTGTGCTGAAAGGGTGAACACTTAAGGAAATGCCTTTTTTCCAAAAAAGGGTCCCCGAACGGCGGCTATAAATCAAGAAATGATGTCATCGTGACAGGTTACTAATTGATATTTTCACCAAACCATATAGCCAACCGATATCCATATCATTTCAAATCTCAGTTTTCGGATAAGGCGACGTCGTTTCAACTTACCTATACGCTCTTCTACTGTACGTCTCATTCTCTCTCTCTCTCTCTCTCTCTCTCTCTCTCTCAATTACTCTATCTGTCTCTCACTCTCTCTTTCTCTGTTTCTATGATAAGGTTGAAAAGGTTGATGATTTATTTTACCTGACTACTAAGAAAGTACGTGAATGCTAATTGTAAGTAAGCAACCAGGAGACCGACGGCTTAAAGTCCTCCCGAGGGACCTGGTAATAAGGATTAATGCCTTTTTATCAAAGGGCACTAGCGCATCCACTTGGTTTCGAACCCGGGTCCTCCCAATACGAGACCACTGCTCTACCACTGAGCCATCGCCCCTCCTCTCTGTGTCTGTCTGTCCATCTCTCTCTCTCTCTCTCTCTCTCTCTAATTCTCAATTACACTCTATCTGTCTCTCACTCTCATTTTCTCCGTTTCTCTCCTTTTATCTGTTTCTCTCTGTGTCTGTCCGTCTGTCTGTCTGTCTGTCTCTTCAATTCTTTAGCTTTTGTATATCCTTTTCCATGGGATATTCAAAGGATGTCACATCCATCGCCACCTCGATATCCTATATCGTAAATATGGCGAAGTTTGTATCTTAAGTTTATTTAAGTTAAACAATGAAAAAAAATCAACAAACTCAGCACACGAACGTCACCTGATGGATGTGTTCGAAATCATGTTCAAGAACTAAGAACAAGAGACGAAATGACATTGAAAAGCTGTTACTTTTACATTTTATCTCTTCATCCGTTTGTTTTTTTCAAAGAGGGTACTGAGGTCAGTAATGGAGTTTTCTCCAGACAGTCCTTCAGGATCTTCATGATATCGGTGATGAAAAATGAAATGTATTATTGAAAACCGTTCCATGATACATCCAACAAGTATCTACCTGTGACTACGGGTGACGCCATTACATATAATCCGCATAATTAATCGGTCTTGAAGTGACGAAATTGAGGTCGAGTAAATTTTGATCGATTCTATCGAAATATGTACATATTCATGAACTAGCATCCAATCACACTACACCATGACCTAGCATCCAATCAAAGTATCACACTAAATTGACACGCACAATAAACTGATAAATATGATAACGTCTGTTATCGATATCATGACGATATCGTCCAAGTCGTCCCTTCAAATAATCCGGAAGAAGTGGAGCCTACAAATGCCATTCGCGTAATGATTTCCGCGCGTGCTGCTCTTCGTCTAATATATTGATTAATACGTCATGCCTTAGACGTGTAGACTCAAACTGATGTTAGCAGAAAGTGTCATTACACATTTTAAGTGTTTTAAATTTTCCTGATGACTTTGTTCAAGAAGGAATTATGACACATAATTTCCAATATCAATATAAGATTGTCTTTCGCAAGTTGCATAAATAATTTATGCACCTTTATATCTCTTAATCACGTCTCAAATATAAACGAAGCAAACACAGGAAGAGGAATAATTTCTGAATGAGTTATAAACAAATTACATTTTCTCTGTGGAATTATGGCCTAACCTGACCGAGGACGCCATCGTGCATGTCGTGAGTGAAATGACTCCGAAACTTCCTTTCCGAGCTCTGGAGACACGATTGTACATACGTGCGTCAACATTTTCTGAAAGCGTCTGTTCATTAGACAAACAAAAAACATAATCAATGTGTCACTTGTATGTTTATTCTTCATCTAGCTTGCAAAGTCTAATTATTCCTTTGTCTTGTGCTCTGTATCCTTTTATCAGATGATCGATTGTGACGACGCCGGATGAGAATGAAAAGTTCGGACCTATTTCCTCTTACTTTTGTTATTTTACAGGGAATATGATAAGAGCCCTGCCCCGAAGAAATATGGTAATGTCAGTAATCGATCATAGCGATAACAACATCATTTAAAGGGAAACATGACATGCGTTGGAGGAGATAACTTGTTTATTGTGGAAAGTGTGACCCCAAAATATGCAATCGCCTTCTCTCCTGGGCATCTTTGAACAGTTCGATACCTCTGAATTGTAGATGAAGTGACTTCAAGTTCACTCTAAATCGAGAAACGGGTAAATGCGTTCTGGAATGATAAAGGCGGACGGCTCCATCTTCCACAAAAGTCCCTCTCACACTTTTTTCAGTCTGATGCCGATGTGAAGCCCGAGCTAGTACGGAAAAGTTCGTAGATAGCTAGGGAAACAACTTGGAAGTACGTGTACTAACGCCATTATCAAGGGACATATTTGATATGTTCAAGTACACCGCCCGCAGTGGCGAGTATTGTGGAGGCGATCCGCAATTGTAGTACAAAAATCTGCGTAGCTCGTATAGCTGTTCATAGTCAATCGTAGCAAAGCTCGGCATACATCGTAGTATACCTTATTGATTTACGATCATGAGAATGTTGAACATGTTTAAAATACTGATAGCTCATGTGGTGGCTAGTCTTGTCCAGACGACCCGCAATGCAATTCGCAATATCTCGTAGTGGCTCCTTAATATAGACATAGCTAACTCGCTTTTAATCGCATTAACTCTCACATATTCATGATCATGAGCATAGCTAACACGTTCAAAATACACGTGGCTCTCGCCTAAGGTCTTACAGGTCGGCAGTATAATCGAGGTTCTCGGCAAAGACCAGCATCTAACTTTGGCTAAATGTGAGAGGGGCTTCAGAATTATTCTCTGCACGAACTCCGCTTGCGATTCGCGGCAGTATTGATCAGGTCATTCACTCGGAAGTATGTTGACGAATCAGGTCGTATGGATCGGGAAACATCTCCAAGTATTTGTCAACGGATGCTGGTTAGGGATAGCAGAAGGGCAAAGCAAACGCCCTTCATGCTCGTGGAGAAGGAAGAGGCATGATGGAATTTGTTCTACGGTTAACATCTGCGTCGGTGTAACGCAAATGATTATGGATTTAAAGACCATGCTAGGTTACGGAAAAAGGTTCAGTAAAAAAAAAAACAAAAACCCACGATCCCTGGTAGAGTAGTTTGATTTCAGATATACTTTCTTTAATAAAAAGCAGATGCCGTCGACATTTCCCCTAGTTTGATTTCGCCCCGCCCCCCCCCCCCCCCCAAAAAAAGAAGAATATACCTGCATGCATTACCATGAAAGTATTTAGAGAACTAAACTTGTTCAAGGGAAAACCCGCCATCTGAACACAAAGATAATTATGCAGTACGCGTAGGGACCATTTTACTTTTACATTTTATTAATACCATTATTACAAATAACCATTAATTTACATATAAAATTATTGTATGATTTCATTTTCAGGCGGTTTAGCTAAGCATGCGTGAACGAGTGTCAACCCATTGTCTACGGGAACTGGATGGTCCCTGTACAAAGCCCATGGGAATTACAGAATCCCGTAGTCATCGGGCTAAGATGCATGACACTGTTATTCACCTTATTCTAAAAATACAAGCTACGACGTCATTCACGACGGGGATGGGTAAGAAGGTAATTATTAGAACTTGAAATGCAACCGCCGTTAAAACATTTCAGACCACTTTGGGCATTACAGACTCGATATCATTCATGAGACAATTTTGATCTTAGCCTATGACTTTGTGATCACCTTCATAATTATTAACCAGCATCTATCCTCACACAGCAAGCCTTGTTAAACAAAAATACAGTCATCATCCTGGGAGCGCTCATGCATGACGAAACATGGGCGTTAGGGGCACATTGACAAGGTTAAACACTTGAACGACTGATTGAGAAGATATGTTTCTTGAAGAAACAAGGCGAATTTAAAACACGGACTGAAGACCTGTTGACAAACAGAAAGCCTCTTAAAATTGAGACCGGGGTGGGGACATTTATGGGAGAGAGAGAGGGGGAGAGGGAGAGGGAAATTAAATCATGACAGTGAGAGTGAGTGAGAGAGGGAAGGAGAGAGAGAGAGAGTGAGAGAGTGAGAGAGAGAGAGAGTGTGTGAGAGAGTACTAGAGAGAGAGAGAGAGAGAGTGGTATAGAGAGAGATGGAGGGAGAGAGAGATGGAGGGAGAGAGAGAGGGGGAGCAAGAGGGGGTGTAAGAGGGGATGACAGAAGGAGAGATAAAGAAAGATGGGGAAAGAGAGAGCAGTAAAGACGGCAGAGATTATAAAAGAGGGGAAGAAAAATGGAGAAAGAGAGAGAGGATGAGATAGAGGGAGAGGAAGAGGGGAGAAAGAGAGAGATGTATGTATTATCATGTATACAGTATATGCCGTCATGAAAATAAATTTTATCTCTGTAACTCCAAAAAAGATAGTTAAATACCCATATATTTAATGAACTGGTGCCTTGGAGGAGGCTATTATGTAATGTGTACCTAAACCCCCTCTTTTATATATGGAGAGAGAAAAAGAGAGGGAAAGATGGAGAAATAAATAATGAAAGAAGAAGAGGAAGAGAGAGGGAGAGAGAAAGAGAGAGAAAGAAGAGTGGGAGAGAGAGTGGGAGCAAGAGAGAATTACATCACTGATTGATCTGTTTGATCTGTACACAAATTGGTTTCTGTCATTCGCTCATTGATTAAATGGATGACGTGCTTCACAGGTATGCATTGTTGACATTTCGTTATGGAAGAGACGCTAAACGCCATTGGTCTAAAGTCGAGTTGTGCTAGTTAGATAATGTCAGAATACGTTGGTACCTAAGCGACGATTTTGATTTTCTCTCTTTCAGGCTGGTGTTATTTGCTGAAGCGGGATTCCATCTATTTCAAATATCATCACTGTATCAAACCATTTTACGTATGCGTTGCATGATTCTAACCGGCTGATCACTTTTTCATTCTTCCAAAGCCGTCACCAAGTTTAACGAAATTTCCCATTTCCTATTGAAAGAGATCCCTAATAATGAAATGTGTAATAAGGATTAAAAGACCAAGCTTTTAGAACAATCAGAAGTGTCACCGAATAAAAACTTGACATCGACGTTATTTTGCTCTTTACAAGCCAAGTATCGAAGTACATATTACTACATTATACAATGTTAATTATACACAGCGGATAAAATGAAGTACTTGATTTCAAAGTGAAAAAAGGCAACGTTCGTTTATGCAATATTGCTTACCTTAAGGCAGTATGGCGTAATAATCAAGCGAAGTGATTAAGTATTGAAATTGGTTATTTGGGGTGCTGTAGGTCAAAATGTTGTCTGAGAGCATTGGCCTTCTTATGGGGGAAAAACGGAGGAGGAGAAATAAGAGCAGAAGAAGGAAAAGCAAGGGAGGGATAGAAAGAGAGAGAGGGAAGGGATAGGAAGAGGGAGAGAGAGAGAAAGAGAGATGGGAAAAAGCACCGATGGAAAAAAAGTAAGCTTAACCTAAAGAGCTCATTAAGATTTTGATTACATTCTTTGATGTGCTGGAATTACCCATTTTCCCCTCGGATGCCCTCCCGCATGTCTACCCCATGTTTTTATTCCCTCTTGTTGTTCCCATGTCTCAAATTTTATCTGACCTTTTAAGGGTAGTTCGAAACACAGGACATTACAATTTACATTAAACCCCATCCCGACCCATCCAAAGGGAGCATTTGCGATTAACTCAATCAGTCGACCTTATTCCAACTTGATTTATTGAGTGCCTTATACATTTGGCTTGGGATTAACAAGAAAAGTCAATGAGATTTATAGAAAAGTACAGGTCGAATTACCCCATCGGCATGCGCGCCCCAAAACGGAGGAGGGTAATATCGAAATGCACATGCAATTTATCAAAAAGCAGTGCGCATCCAGGCGGTTATAGCGCAGGTTTCATCCAATATTTAAATCGAGTGGGAGCGGTAACAATAATGCAGCGAATGTGTACAAACTTTGCGACTCACTGAAAGTTTTATGTGCATTTGTATGATTGGTTTCACGAGTGCCAACTACACATAATGGCTTAAATCCCAAGCATAATTTCGGTTGTACGACACCCCATGCCTACCCTAAGGCTTACCAAATTCTTAAACGTCAACCCTGGACCAAACACGAAGGCCCGAATTCACAACGGAGGTTTAAAACCATACGCAAGGTTTAAACCTCATGCAGTAAGCGTACCTAAATAAGCATAAATAAACGCACATTGGCCATGGGCGCGCTGAAAGAAAATATATGATTGGATTGGATTCCGTGCGCACGTACGCTTAAAAAAAACCCAGGAGAAGGTTCAAACCATGGTTTAAACCAAACCTCCTTATGAATTTGGGCCAATATCTATCACTTACACAAACCCTAAATGCAACCGAAAACCCAATTTCATCCTTTCCCCGAACCCTATATATTTGACGAAAGAGAGCCTTGAGAAAAAGTTGCCGAAGCATATGGCGGAACACCATAGTAGGCCCTCTTTGTAAGCCCTAAATAATTTTTGATAGATTTCTTTCTCGAACTTTAGTTTCAAAAGACAAGATAGTCGCAATTCTAAGCTTCTGCTGTGCATTAATCCTCCGTAAAAGGAAGAAAGTTAGAGGTAAAATATAATTCAGATCCTGGCCGGGATATAAATTCCCACCTGTGCAAGACGTGTTTAGCACTACGGACAACAGTGTGTTCGCAAATACTTTTGCAGTGCTGGTGTTTGGATTAGACAGAGGTAAGCGATCTAGCCTCGATGTGAAGTTCCTTTCAGATGTTAACCTTAAAAATCCATCGGAAATTATGGACGGAAAGTGAAAATATCTGGAACACAAATTCCCTTAATAGAATTGGAACAGACGAGACTATACTAAGCTAATTTTATTTTATTTTATTTTTCGCTCATAAAGTATCAACTTTTTCCCTGAAATCTAATATTATACGTTACATTGATTATAAGGATATTTTTCTGTTACATGCTTCTCTATTGTTCTTCTTTACCACCCCCCCCCCCCCCCCCCCTCTCTCTCTATGTCTCTTTGTCGATTTTTTTGGAATATAATACAAGACTAGGTTCCATAAGTAACATTATCGGTCGGCTCGATCTTGAATAAATAAAATACAGGATACAGTCATCACATATCAGTTGAGTAATGTATCGTCCCAGATTGCAAGTGCAATATGATATCTAAAGCTAGGCGTTCATTCATTTCAGGCGGTATAATTTCTAGGTTGCCGTAACAAAATCACTGTTACATGTCAGTATAACGTGTTTATTGATAATCTTTCTTATTTGTTATTTTCTGTGAGACTAATTTCAGTCTATAGAATGACAAGCTGTCAGTTATTGTGATGTCCAAATCTATCTAAATTAGTAGAAACCGTATTCATGATTAACTTCTGGACCTCGTTTACATTTGTAGTATGTAGTGAATGCAATTTCAGCAAATTATCAGTGAAATATAACATAATTATTAAAATTTAAAAAAGATATGATTTAAAAAAAAAGATCTTCTTTTAGATATACAAATATTAATAATCATTGCAACGTCGATAAAAAAAACCCAGCTGTACTGGAAATGACAGATGAGTAATGAGCATAATGCTCTACTTTATCATCCCACATACTCTCTTGCTATCTCTCCCCCTCTTTCTCTCCCTTTCTCTCTCTTTCTCTCCCTTTCTCGCTCCCTTTCTCTCCTTTCTTCTCTCCCCCTCTTTCTCTCCCTTTCTCTCTCTTTCTCTCCCTTTCTCGCTCCCTTTCTCTCCTTTCTCCTTTCTCTACCTACCCTGTCTGTTCTTATTGTTCCCTTTCGAATTGTAATGTTTATCAGAGGTCCATGATCAGATATTCTTACCATTCGTAGAGAAGCATACATATTGTTTTCTTAATCATTCTCGAAAGCATAAAGTGCGAGATATATCTTTCATACAGCGGATCTCCAGGCAAAGTCCCGTACAGCCCCATCACAAAATGCGACATGAATTTGTTTTCTCGCTGATTAAAACAATTATTTCCTCTTTTTTTTTCGTCTTCTTCTTTTTTTTTAACTTTGCCTTTGAAATCTCTTCATTCCCATAGTTCGACTTTCTTCGTCAACGCAATTTTTATATTTCATGTTTATCGGACGAGAAGCAATTCCGTAGTAATGAAAATATATTGAATTTCCCTCTTCTCCAAGTTGTCATGATGTGTTTATCACCCAAAAGTAAATCGTGACACAAGTATACCGGCAGTATAATCTTAGACATTTTCTGAAGGTAGACTTGGGTTCTTGCAATGACGGGAAATTTAATTTTCCCGGAATCCTAAACTAGATGTACAATATCACTGATACAAATAGAATATCATTCCAAACCAGATTGACAGGAAAATGAAGAACTCAGTAATGAACAAATAAAGATTATGAAAGTAGGCAAGAATAATAGGGGAAGTAGTTACAAGCGTCCACATAATTATATACTGGTATACATTCTGTTATTCCGAACAACCCACGAGACTGCGTGATTAGCAATTCAAAATTTATGCGAGGTTTAGTTCATTACCTGAAAATCCAAGTTCACCTTTAAAGAAAAGAGGTCCTACAACCAAACACTGCGGGACGTGCCACGCGGGCAGGAAAGACGAGATCGAGACAGGAAACTGCCAGAGTCGGTAATGACATGGAATTAAAATACAGGCAAATTGGTGCCTCTATACGAAGCCTTGCCATTAAAACTTGACGATGCAGTCGGGAGAGAAGAGAGGAAGTATTGGCCGAGGTTGACAGAATAAGGACTCGAGCACATACAACGATTTTACCCTTCATTATGTCTCTCGTTCCCATCATATTGTCTTTGTTTTCTCTTAAAGGCATCACCTGTCTGCTTTCCTTCTCACTTTTGTTCCGCTTCTAGAATTTAATGACAGTTTTCTTTCAACGTTGTTCTTATCTATTATCGTGCTTTGTTCAACCATAACGACATTTCATCTCCGTGAAAGAAAGAACCCGTAATTTCATTTCTGAGTGTTTTCAAAATCTATTCAGTTTACAAAAGCATTCACACCTTTGGCAAAATAATCGATTGACGTCGAGGGCACTTGATATTGTCGCACAGATAAGCATTTAATTCTTTACGTGCATCATTCAAGGGGACTTGTGTAGATCGAAAGTAACCACCCGAAATGAACGTATAATAATCCTCGTATATATTATATTAGGCGAGGGTATGATTGTTATATTTGCTGCATTGATAGAAGGTAGTATTACATGATTATGACGTACATGGTGAAATAAACGCCAATCCGTGATCAAAATGATATTACTAGCAATTTCCAATAAACACTTGTAGTGATCATTCGGCCGTATCGATGTAATCCATGACGGCATGAAGCACTTCAATCAATTTTCTTGATGCGGGGACGGGAGGACGGGGTGGGGCTCAAATATGTATTCGAAAGCGTACGCTCAAGAGGATACACGGTTAAATATAAAAGCATTGTGGGCAAGTGATCCCCCACCCACTCCCACCCTCCCACGCAGAGATGATGCCCCTGTGTGTGTAGTGTTAGGTAGCGGTAAGAGGAAACACAGAAGAAACAAACAAACATGGGTCTGTACCCATGTCCCCATGTCACAAATTACACCTTTGAAAACAAAACTGTATGAACAAGCTTTTTCCTCAGTACCAGCGTATACAATGTCATGCCGATTCATATACGTTACCACATAAGTTGGAGAAAGAATTACCCAATAAACCTGGTCGCTGGTTATTAGTGAGCTTCATACATCACGGCATCAAACTCACATTTGAAGGGGAATTAACCATTCTCGCTATGGGCAAGGAATAATCATATAGATCAACAAACCCATCACTGTCATATGACAATAAGCACAATCGGAACATCAAATTTATCTTAATACATGTAATATAAGGAAAAGTAATAACAAAATTCAGCATGGGGGGTGCTGACTAAAAGGACGTGTCAGAGAGAAAGAAAATTAGGAGGGGACAACATGAGGAAGAAAAAAAAAAGACCACGAAAGAAATGAAAGTGGAATACGGATATAAAGAGGAAATGGAATGAAAGATGAAAAAAAGAGAGGACGATAGAGCAAGTGAGAAGGGGGCCGGGGGGGGGGGGGGGAGGTGAAATGGGGAACATGAAAGAGGGACGAAAAGGGAAGGGAAGTTAAAAAGTGGAAGAAAGCAGGTCTGAACGCACACTATTAGATTGAGGATTTACACAAACATTTAACACGTTTGGAGCGAACTATAACGTATAGAGGCATTGAAAAGATGAAAAAAGCATATACATTTACAGAGAACGTGAGACGGGCGAACAGGCAGAGAGGATAAATATATGATTTGAATAAACGTATGGCAAAATGCATATACCAATAGCTACTATTTAAAATTGTGAAAAAGCAACTCTGAAGAGAGAGAATTTCCCAAAATAACTTCACTTTCACATCTTTATTCCGTTATTAATACCACTGGTTACCCTAATCCCCAAAACAGGGCTGAATAATGTATGCTCAAAGCACTTTCGAAGATGGATACGAATATGAACAAAGCATTCCCAGCCCATTTCAAGTAGCAAGTGACATCATGATAGGGACTATTTTGCCATTATTATCAGATTATAAGATAAAAGTGATCATGAAATAGCTGTACCCTACATTTTTAGCGTCCTTCATATCAGGATACCAATACACATTAATTGCTAGTCGCTCAGTCGATTAGTGCAAAAACGTGTAGAATGAAATGAAATCTCGATTGGCCTCTTGAAGAAAGAGGAATCATTTTGATATCCACTACAAAGGTATACAAAGGCACACTGCGAAAGGGGCACACACATTCACATACATGCACTTGTGCGGAACTTTATTGTTTTCTCATATTGTATTTTGTACCCCGCAAGCACTTCTATTGTATTTTGTACCCCACAAGCATGACGGAATAAAGGCCATCATTGTGCTCTTTTGTTCTCTGTACCCCACAACTGCATATATGAAAAGGCACTTGAAACACACACATACACACGCATACACACACACACTCACACACACACATACTTGCGTGTCTTTCCCTTTGTTCTCTCTATTGTTCAAATAGCCACAGAAGCAGCAAAAAAAAAGCCACACAAGCCTGACGGAATAAAGGCATCTATTGTGTTTGACTGTCCAATTAGTCACACAAGTATACCTCTGTTGGTACACCCCTACACAAAAAAAACCCAAAAAACTATGCGAGAAATATACAATGGTAAAGGCATGATTCTAAGCCAATCCACATCCCTGCTACCTGATTGTATTACGTCACAATGGACAGTCTGAAGTAGATGTGAAACTGTTCCTTTCAGGAGAAGATATTACGTTTTTATTGTAAGCGGAATTAATGTAGCGGTATACGTTTAATGTGCTGCGTCCTCTTTATCGCATTATCTACGATGTTATTATTTTTTTTACTTCTTCTATGATATTTAATAATTTTACTTCTTCTATGATTATTAAATTAATTCTTTTTATCAAGACATACCACTACGTTTATCGCAACTTTATCATGATAACATATTCACCACGGTCAAAGGCCAATGTACAGGACAATACCTAAACAGAAATTCTGTTTCAAACTCGCGTGGGCGTATTTGGTCAAAACTATAAAATGCATGGTCGATCTCTTTCTGGTCGACATTAAGTGAATATCAACACCAATCTCCTTCGAGGCATGATGACGGTGGTAATCCGTGACGTTTGGTCGTGTTAAGATCACAACACCGTATTATTTCACACATATCTCCTTAAAACGGTCCTTTTTATTGACACTAATGGGGCACCATAATCACCAGAGCGTGTTTCCCCTTAAGAGAACATACTCCTCAAATAAGCATGTAGGGTTGTGTCATTGTACCCTGAATAATAATTATTGCGTAAACATGACGCATTAAAGCAATGTATAGTATGGATTGTCAGGCATTCTTTTCATTTATTTATTCAACCATTAAAAAATAACATTCAATTGTACATATTGTTCCTGATAATATATCGAGACATAAAGTAAGAATGATTAGGGTACGCCCAAAGAACATGAAGAAGCGTAAGCTTGTAAGAGGGGGGGGGGGGGGGGGCTCCCATTACGAGTAAACAAGAAAAATTTACATAACAAAATGCAGTTTAAATAACGCTTTCAGTATCTTGAAAATAGGAATTAAATCACGTTTGCTTTAACACACGTACAAAAAAAAAATAGAACCCTTAATTCAATTTACTTTTAAATGTATTTTCTCGAATGTTAGCATGCATGACTGATGATTGAAACAATGTTGCAAGCTGTCAAAATTAAAAATTGTATTTTAAGTTTATGACGAGTCTTCCCTTCACCTTCCCTTCATCATGCCATTGCTTTTTAATAATTATCAATTCTCTTATTTGTTGAGGTCGTTGATCCTTTCACTTCGTTGCCTGCCTGGCCACACACTTTATTAATCCAAATTTTAACCTGAAGTCGGCAATCGTTCCTTTGAGAAGTAGAAATTAATTGAAACACAAAAATATTGATGCTGTCCAAACATCTAAAGACACTGAATATAAAGAATACCATTTGCTTCCAACCACAATAGTACGTGGTCACTTTCCCAGTAGAATTTACAACAAATTTGGAATCTAATTAAGGTAATTTGCCTTGTTTTCTCGAACCTCTAGACCCAATGTCCCCTTTTGAGCAGTGTCGCCTCCGATAAAAGCCCATCGTGATTAAGGTTAGCATTACTTTCGGGGAAAGTTTAAATGGATGCGTAGGGTATCAATAGCGATTGCGGTTAGGCACATTCGATAGTGTAAGGAGCCGAAATTTGTTAATGTGGCGTCCGAGTCCCTAACTTTACCAATGGATCCACTTGTCATTTAAAGAATACATGTAATATCTTTAAGAAGCAAAAAGGAAGTTTCCACAGAAATTAAAGTAATAACTTATTCATATCCTGATGAATTTCATTTGTAAAGACGTCGAATTAATTGATTATTAGTTTGATAATGCATGAGAAAAATGTATTCGTTATTCCTCGAAAGTAGTTAATAAACTGCTCCGCGTGATTATAGAAATCAGTTTTTTTCAAATAAAATACGAAACGTCTAAAAATGCAAAAAGTTCAAGCAACCTCAGTCTCTTTGTCTAATTGGACTATTAGAAAAGCTTAACTGCCTTTGTTTGACACTGCACACTCTATTTCCCGGTTATAGTGGGTTAATAGAGAAAAGGAATGGGGTTAGGAGGGGGAGGAGGAGGGGGTATGTGGGTATTTTATGGGTAAACCAGGAACATCATTAAAATGAAACAGCTGATTACACATCTGAAAAATTTAGAAGAAATGAGCCACCTGCAAGAAACATTGAAAATACTCACCTTATGAAACAACACAAATAACCTGGGTTATCGTATCAAAGATCAAATGTAGCAAATGTTGTAGGCATCTGTACCTATCCTGTGTATTTGGTACAATGAATTCATTGCTTATAATAGTTTTACAAAGACCGGGTCATATTACCCCTTTCCCCTGAGACAAAAGGTATAATCAATCGCTTCGAGATTGTAAACACAGACCAATCATACCCCCATTTCACCCAGGTAGTACGGTTTTTTATTTTTGCAACAGGACACCTTGCTTACATCCGCCTAGTTTAGCCGGAGGTCCCTCGGGGATCTCACCTAGGCCCTATGCTCTTCGCTCAGATTTCAACAACACAAGTACATTGAGGCGATAGAAACCCGAGATGTATGGAGGAGGATAACTGATATCGGGGATCCTCTGGATACGACGACTGATGCAATCTCTTATGGGGTCAAGTGTTCCACAGTTAACCAAACTTTGATTGGAAAGGTGTTAAAGCACACATTCATTCAAAAGTTGTTCATATAAATTTCCAGACACTAAATGATACATATACATAAACATTTCGCTTTCTTGTTTCTCTTATCAAAATGTTTGTAATGCATATCTGGGTTTTATCTAATGTTTGTATTTACATATTTCATGAACTTTGATGATGAATAATCAAATATAAATCGAATCAAAAATCAGATGGTGCAAATACATATCTAAAGTCTGTTGTTCGTCATCTAAACCCAACGGGAGGGTTTTATTGCAACACCTCCCGATTTATATTTATCAGTCAAATTTTATGAATTATTATCATAAATACAAAACAGGGGCATTGCAAACCGTTACGATATTTCAAACTACAAATCCAAGTAGTTGACAATTTGAAGAGTAATTATAAACCAAGAGCATCGTTTTGAATGGTTTTATTTCTTGAAGGGTATATCTGGTGAACTAGTTATTTTTTTCTTCATTCATCTGGTAACACTTCAGCCAACATATTAAAAAGAATACAAGAAGCAAGCCGTTTTCTTTTGCTGTAATATTTTCAGATGAATTTGACCAAAAAAATAAATAACATCATCTTTGAATCTAATAAACAATTACTTTCGAATTAATTTGCAAAATAATCATGGTACGACTACAATTTTCAAATAAGAAAATCTTTGATTTCGCTTGACAGACTAAATCATTAAAATATGCGCAATTAATTCATCAAATGTTTAACTAGTCAATTCTGTTCTCTTTTACTACATTTTAAATCAAATTTCAACCCAATATAACTCATGACAGGCGATTTTTTTTTTGGTCGATTCTTTCGGTTGTGGACTTAAACTTTTTCTCCCCGAGCATATAATGCATCATGTAATTCAGAACGTAGTTTTTGCTTTATATAAACAACAGTCCTGATAACCATTGGTGAAATAAAGTATCTCAAAAATAAACCGGATCACACCATCTAAACAGTGCTTCCAAAAACTCCTTTAATGCAAATGCAGGTCAACTATTTTCTCAAAGTCTGCATTCCAACATCGTGTTTCTGACCCCAAATTCAGTCCTTCGATTACAACACCTCGCTTTTCTATCCCCCTTTTTGCAACGTACTTCGACAGGTATGTATTCTATAGACACCTGAAATATGATGAAGAAGTAAGATGTGTGGCTGACATCCGATATAAGGCACATCTCGATGGCACATGTTGAACAAGTATAGACCCCCGAGCAATAGCAATTTTCTTAATGCATTCGATGGAAATATTTGATCCGATAGTCGAGTTACGATTACCACTGTGATGGAGTTCATGAGGAAAGACGGGGAAAACTGAATGTATTCCCGACACTTTCGACATCAAAAATGACACAGAATAATAATCTTGATTGTCAGTGGCTCACAGACAAGTGCTGTCCTGGAGGGGTTGAATAAAATGCTAAGCTCGGGGGAAGAGTCGTCTGTACCAATATTTGTTATTGCCCTCCAGTTTTGTTTATTTTTTCTAGGTCACACAAAAGCATTATACCTTGCCAGTAACACTGATCAGTCTGAATGGAGGGAATCGATTGAAGTACGTCGTTTTATTGCAGAATATATTTGTCGTACATTTCATAAATTCATAGCCAAAGAATTGACAAAATTGACAAAATGGGATAAATGTTTTATGTATCATAAGCAGTGGCGTAACCAGGGGAGCGTTTCATGAAAGGGAGTTGTCGGATTTTTTATCCGACAACTGTTATAAGCTACTGAAATCCTTGCATCTGATTGGCTGAGAGCAAATTTGTCGGATAAAATATGTGACAAGTCCTTCATGAAACGCCCCCGGAAATCGATAATCAGTGAGCGGAATCTTCAAAAGTCCGAGAAGAGCGAATGTATAGCTGGGAACGTGTAGACTGCAATATTTTTAAGGGGCCTCCGACCCCACCCGCACCTAATTATTGATGAACTACTGTTATAGATTATGATTATGGGGAATTACGTGGAATGGGTCCTGTAGGACATAATTTTATATTACCCATTTATTTGATTTAGAAAAAAGGAAAAGTCGACTGACATGGCATTTGACTTGAACGGTACTTTCAGTTATCTCTGCCATTATCCAAAAGTAAGTCATAATAAAGAGACTTTCGTTTTTTAGATGAAACAGATGGATAAAAGCAATGTGGGGGAGGGAGTCTTTTAAAAGTGTGACAAATCATTTCTCATTAAAAGGCAGTAAATATCGATAAAAGCATTAAAAGCCACAGTTGATCGAGAACTACTAGGCAAAAAATAGTCATACATCTTTGGATCTTTGCCCGTTATTCTAACAATTTCTACAAAATAACAAATCAACTTATGGCCTACGCGCTTCTGAGCATGTTTTTTATTCGTGATTTCCTTTTTCTCCATTTCGACAGAAAGTCAGCTGCTTATATAATTATTTCGAAATAAATTACATTATCAAAAAATTATTTAATTCTATACTGTTCATTCAATGCCAAAATCTAATAATTTGACCTTGTCATTGCGAATGTAAAGGGAATACATGAAATTGGCAAGGACTTGCTCGTCTACGTCACAATTATGATGATGCTACAAATAAATCTTATTTTAAGACCGCACAGTTGCATTTAATTTTGAGGTCATGATTTTTGTTGCAGGAATATGCATTTTGGTCCCAGACATACCATACCAAATGTCGGTTTTTCAGACATAATGTAATCAAAATTCGATTTCAGACAACATAGACAAGACGCGAAGACTGGTGGAAGATGCCAATAAACTGGCCTTCACGTTCAATCTATCAAAAAGAAATGAATTCATTTGCAATATTAACATGGAAAAAATATGATTTGCCGAGCATATACGAACATAACGAACTCCCGCTATTGTAAAGATAGTTCATGCATTTCTTCCAAAGAATTTCGTTTCAAGGATACCTTAATGATACATGTAAAGTAAATTTCTCACGTCTTTAAAAAAGGTTCGGTTGTAAAGGTCACAACGTTTTATTCTCGTTTAGAGAGAAATAACCAAATGTATTATTATTGTCCACGAAAAGGATGAACTCTTAAATAAACAATAATCTCAAACAAAAATCGAACTGACATCTCTGTTATTAGGAAATAACCTCATAGTATGATTTTATCTAATATTTCTCTTTTATAATTCTTCTTCTGCAATTTCTTGTTCCACATGAGCTCCTGCTCATATATTTTTCATGATGGGCCATTCATTTATTATTCAATAGATATCGCCCGATGATCCGGGATGTTTCCCCATATGGTTATGGGAGAAGAGCATTATATACACAGTGATCTTGAATCTAGATCTTACATTTTACACGACAGCGATATCTTAGCTTAAAGGGAAGGTTGATTTCTGGGAGAGGTGAAAAATAATTTGTGAGTTTTCTCATTCCTTTATGTCAGTTTGGAAAAAACGTCATAGAAGAAAAGGATTTCTCTTCAAATGCCCTTATTCGAAATATAACGAAAAATTGCTGAATCGTCCGGGCGGAACAATCATGCCATATGTATGTGCTGTAACATATATATCCATTTCTGTTTGCGGTGCATTTGCTTCGGGCTGATTTCTTATAATTTTGATGTTTCCAAAACCTCACGGTATACACCAATCCTTATTTAGACACGACCAACCACTTTCATAATTGCTTCCAGACAGTTTTTTTTTTCACAATGTAATCCCATGACCAGAACAAGTTTATCTTTAAAGTAATGTTTATACGCATGCTGAAATGGAATAACGCACATTTAATGTTGATGGACAAGAAAACAAGACTATGAATAACTGTTTCTACTAACTAAATGAAAATTCCGGTTAGGTATTTACCATCGTTCGTTGGCAAAAGTGCGTATCTTTAGAAATAAAGTGCGTACCACTAAATAAACAAACAAAAAGAAACATATACATATTTCAACAACGGAAATTCACGCTTTAAAGCACAACAATAGTACAATAATAAATTCGAAAATATATGTATATTTTCGGATAATTTCCTCCCATTTTTGTTTTCAGACGTACTGCATCAATGCCGTCATGTTAGGCACTTTTGTCCTTATCATTTTAAGAAAATATATTATAAGCCTATATACAAATTTTAATTTTTGTGTGTGAGATACTCAAAAATAATGTCATTTGCACATGAAATGTTTTTAAAAATCAATATATCCACGGTTTCGCCTTGTATAGCCCAAGGCTTGTGTTGGGTAACTGTGCGTTTCCTTCTTCATTATAATGACGATTTCTTGAAAATATGAAAAGAGGATATTTCCATCAAAGCAGATCCAATCGAGGCTCTGCTTTGTGGTATAGGGCCAACCCAACAACCAGTCAGACGATAATCTATTTAGATTTCTAATCAACGATCCACCAATCAAATTCTTCGCGCGTCCCGTTCTCTTCTTTTTTTTCCGGTGAATTCTTGGGAAACGGCTTCGTTGCTTCCTTGTTCTATAAATGGTCCGAATTCCCTGCCCACCGTTACATCTTCGGCACGCTTTTCACTGATAATTACCGTTCACAGATTGAATTGGCTCGAAGGCTAGTCCCTGAATCCAGAAGGGATTACTAGTAGCTTGGATTAATTGAAGTTTGGAGAAGAGGAGGACAAAGCTTGGGTGGTGATTGATCGGGGAATTAAATCACTTGCATTACGATGTATAGCAGTTCGCGCGTATTGCAAGACGCCGTTTCATGTGGTGACCTTGCTCTTAATTTCTGTCCTCTCCGAGATTGCATACCGGTAGGGTCTTTGGTACCAAGGATTCGATGCAACTTGCAATGATGACCTTGTGTCAGGTGGCTATCTCATGAATACTCTCCTTCTATTGTCACAGTATATATGGGTGGGGCAAGATAGAATATTTTGAATTGGAGGGTGTCGGATCAAATTCATTAGTCAACAGGTTGAAGCAAAAATGGTTCCCATATCTTATAACACGTTGCTATTTGTGGGAAGGGACGTCCATGATAGGGGGGGGGGGGGGGTGAACAAGTGTGCCTGATTAAGCCGTTGAAAATCTTGAATTAGCGGTGGACAGCAACACAATTGATTTAGAATATTTTGAATTTTGGTTTCTTCTAACGTCTGCTAGATTGTCCATCTGGTGTTCAGAGAATGGAGTTTAATAGACTACTTAGCAATATCCTTAAAAAAAAAAACAATGAATCTAGTCATCTAATACCCCTTTCAATAATTCTTCCACTTTTGGTCCGCGCTAAAATAGTCCGCACCAATCAGCCCCAAAGGGAACAACTGCCATGGTAACTGCACACGCCCACATACATGACGTCATCTTCAGGTCAAGCGGAAGAGCTCACAATTTTGCGAGCGACATTTGACAGCCCTCGCTCAAAATGTGTAATGTAATTTATTATATTACCTATATATTATTCTAAAATAGTAATTAATATTTTTTTAAATTTCTGACAAGGAAAATTTTATTTTTCAAGGTAAAAAAAAACCATTCAAATGATGATGAAACAATGATATTGTTCTTCGATTTGAGAAGTTCTTTGGCGTATAGCATCACGCGTGTGGAGCATTGCACAATCGCATGCAGGGCAAAGCTTCGGTAGCGAGCGTTCAATGTGATCTTTGACTGTGCGAGGAATTTTAGGGCGGACTTTGGCGCTTCTACCTTTCAGTAATTCTTTGATCCGCACCTGAAGCGCTCCTGGTGCTCCTAAAAGCAGCTAAAGAATAGAGCGGCCTCCGCCGTTCAGTAATTAAACATTTTACGACTTAGATTTTTTGGATAGGGGTATTAAATTCTTTTCCGGAGAAGAGATTCGCTTGGGAGATCTCGAAAAAAGTTACCTGTCTGAATTTTGACAAATCACAATATTTCGTTTTGTTTGTTTTGTAATGGATTTGGGATTTTTAAAGGAATTGTTTGGTTTAATTTTGTTATCCTTACTCGTGTTTAGAAAAGAAAGTGATTTCTATAGATATACAATGAAAGTATTTAGCTTATAAAAGAAAATGAAATTATATCAAACAATACGTATATCTTCTTGAGGTGAATATAAAGATTTGAGGATTATTTCTATCAATCAAGCGATTGCCGGGAAGGAAAGGCTATATACAGAGAAGATGATGGCCCACCACTGTCACGTCCAGTGGCAATGAAAAAAAGGGAAAGAAAAATCCGCCCACAAATCGCCGAGACACCAACAAACGCGCACATGATTACACATGGGAAATGGCTTAGGATATTCATACTGGGAACTATTGATCTGTCTAGCCTATAATCGCCGAGACTATAGCCTTTCATTTGGAATCAGTAATTAAAAAAAGACAAGTTGACAACTGCGAAGACTGTAATCATGATATTTGGGGAAAATATTGGTCTAAAGTTTGTGTTTTGACAATCCTGTCTGCTAGATGATCAACGAGCTTCGTCCTAGCTGATTGTTTTTAACCGCAAGTCAATAAAACTGCGACACATCATACGGGAATAAGGCTATTGGAAATTCGTTTGCATTGTAAATTGTCTTAACAAAACATAAAAAGTGTCTTTTTACGTGTTAAACAAACCTATTCGTTGTTGTTTCTTACGTGGTTCTACTCTCTCATTCTCTCTCTCCCTCCCTCTCTCTCTCCCTCTCCCTCTCCCTCTCTCTCCCTCTCTCTGGATAGCCTCGTAGCAAACAGCAAATCAAAGGATGCACATCAGGCAAATTTCATCTCCAATCTTTGTTCTCATTGAATGAATGGGTTGAAATTTGCAACAATATCCCACTATTTTGTCATCATCTCGATTTCTCCCCTCAAGTGAACTCACAGCGTTTCATTCTGACCTTACATGAATATTCTCCCATTAGCCAATTTTCTCCACGCTCGCTCTCTATGCTTATGGTTAACCCTCTGCTCTAGGTGCGCCTCGGGTCATGTCTAACGTTTTCTTACTTCATGTTTTGCATATACGCACTCGCTTTGATACAGGCATGCCTACAGAGAGTTGCCAGACAATGTTACATCCAGCTAGTAATGTTCTGGACTTTTATCTCATGCCCACCGTCTTGGGAGTTGTACGATTATGATTCAATTTGGAACCTCATCCAGTTTTCCGGTTGAGGGCGGTACTATCGTTAACATAGATGGCGGAGCAATTTGGATGGGAAGATAGATAGTTTTCACTTGACTTGTAATCTAGTCTAATGGGTGGATTTTAGAGATGGGCATAACATAACTGCTGCCATGGTTGCAGTTCCGTAGCTAACCTTTTTTTTTCTTTTGTAGCATTTGGCTACGAATACAAATGTAGCAAAACAATATATTCCACGTGGGTATATCAGGAACTTCATCCTTTTGTTTAAACGTTATACGAAATATAATGTCCCAGAGAATTGCAAGACTGTTCTAATAAGCCAGTTCGTTATTAGTACATCATGTAACATGGTACAAATGGCCCTGAAATGACCACAATGTGTCAAGATATTACACGGAATGAAAAGCAGTTTGCACAAATTGGGGTGTGTGTTTGGGATTAACCTAAAGAAGTTGAGTGTGTATCGTAAACGTGATCATAATGTCTAAATTAAAGCCCAGCTCAAACGAGACGTCATTTTGCTGACGTAAGGACCTCGTCAGTGACTTGAAGGAGCTTTTGCGCATCATGGAAGAGTGATATCGTTTTAAAAAGCGATTGCACATAAGCAGAGCAAACAATTATTTTGATAACTGACGTATGGGTAAATTGCCTTTACAGGCTGTATTAGCGCAGGTACTGACGCATAGAAATGACGCCTTGTGTGAGCCGGGCTTAACCTCCGTATGAGGCTAGAATCCTGCAGGAGGGATGAAAGGAAATGTAACAACCACGCCTGGGTTGGGGGCAATGCCATCTTTAAGTAGTTATCATCACAACTTCCCGGCCATGTCAACATGCTCATGTGTCGTCGAGTGACATTTTCATATAGAAATTTTTGGATAGGCTAGATCGATGATTCTCTTGAAATGTCCTATCCAATGTATGCACGAAAAACAAACTGATCTTCTATTTGCATAGTTGCCATTGATCAGGCAGTCGGCTCCTATTATGTTTCTGAGATGTGCATAGCAGAAAAAGGCGGGAACCCAAATTGTCCCCATCTGTCTGATCAGCACTCAACGCAGAGATTGACGATGGTCTCTCGCATGCACATTATGGCAAATTAGGTTCTGTGTCTTCACTTGGCAGCGGAAATGCAGAAAATGACTTGCAACCGCGTTCACACTGAGGGTAACGTACACGTATCAAACTTCCAGAATATACGTAAGGTGAACTTTAATATAAGAGCAATTTTCGCGAACACATGAATTCTTAAACGCCATCCCAATAAAAATACATGCATGCCCCATCGGCTTCGATTTCTGGCTTTCTAATTCATTTCAACATTCGGTTCCAAACACTCGACCTGTTTTATAAGGTGCAGACATTCATGCCTTTTAAATTATGTTGACAAGAAATGATTTTGATACCGGTACTTCGTTGATCTGCAGAGAATGTGGAATGCAAGAAATGTAATGCAACAAAATGTGGATGGAGAACACGAAGAACAGCAGTGGCTTTTAGTACTCAAATGGGCTGGGCACGGTATTTAGCAGTCTCGAATAGTGTCATAGAAATAAATATAAACAAACAAACAAACCCAAATCAAACAGTTTTCGGTAGCCTTTGGAAACGAATTTGTTGCGAAAGTTCACACTCGCTGCGGTATTATGTGCTGGAAATATTTTCGTGGTTTTGACTATACTAGGTATGCTCGTGCGTACGAGGCAGAATATTTCGAGGTCCTTCTTCCAGAAACTATTTTCTATTAGAGGTGCATCCCACAAATAAGAACACGGCTGAAAGAGTAATGGGTTTTAAATTAAACTGCAGGACGGACAAGTCAGCTAAAGTGGATACTCCAACGCAACACATGGCAAGCAACCGAAAGAGCGTGAAACCACATGAAGAAGGGATGAGGCGCAAAAGTTCAAGTGGTATTATGGAAATTGCCTCCATCTGAAGATGCCACGTCTTTCATCTGAAATTCAGATACGTTAAACAAACGTAGGCAATGTCCAAGTGTTATTCTATCACTCGGGCATAGTGAAGGAGTGTTTACGACGAAGTCCTAGAAGTTGAGATGTCCGTCAACAGACAGACATGCGGACAGAAGGGGGCACAACCACAAAAACGTGACGCTATTAAAATGGTTTTGTTGTGTCATTTCCAAGAGGAAAACCTTTAAACTCTTAAACCTCAGTAAAATGTCGGTCATTGTGGGGTTTTGTAAAAGTGTCCATTAGAAACAGTGGTTATGGATGTTTGTTTGTTGTTGTTTTTTGAGGAGGGTGTCGTTGTATATCTGTTCTCAATTATAGATGCTTGAACTATTTGTAGAATTTATTCTCCACCCTAAAGCTTGGATCATGAGGCGTCACTTGCTGACGTTAGGACCGCGTCAGTTATTGCAAATGGCAGTGCAAACAATTTTTTTTTTAATAAATGGCGTATATGGGTTTATTGCCTTCAAAGGCTCGATTAGCGCAGTGGATGACGCCAAATGTGAGCCGGGCAGTAGAAACAAAAAGTTTAGAAAAGGTGCTCAAGTTTGTCACGCCAAGGGTTCTTTTAGAGGTGATGTGCTTACGAGGGCATTAGTAAAAGCTGCTGAATAACAAAAGAGTTGTTTACTTAAACACCTTAAAAAGAAGCCTTTGATGTGGCAAGCTGAGGAACCTCTCAATTGTTCTAGATAGAGCCTTCTTTTCTTAGAATGTTGGAAAGGCGAGGTGGACAAATGATGAGTTATTCGGGTCAGTCTCTCGATATCGCTATATGTAAGCAAGAACGTTTTATCACTCAAATAAAAGGGGGAAAAACGCCTGGCAAAATATAATTCATGGTACAATTTGACTTCTTTTTTTAATTCAAAAAAATAAACATTGTGTTACCAAAAAAGTACATGGCTATTTTATTTACACTTCGTTAAAAAGTGGGTAATTATTGTAACGGAGAAATTAGGCGACTTTGTTTGTCTTTGAATACATACATAATTATACAATTGCATTTTTGCTATAAACATGACTGTAACATTCTGAATTAAAATGTCAGTAACATAATGGTCTGTATAGGTACACATGGTTCTCGTTAGCGCAAAACGCTTTCCCTCTCCTCACCGCCTTCACCCCACGCCTTACAAACAAACACACACACACACCCACACCCACATGCACGCACACATACGTCTACACCCACATACGCACAAACGTGCTTTAGCGAAAATGACCACGCGACCTCTAAATCACTGCTCATAAATATTCCGTTAATGCTTGGCTGGTCTAATTACATTATTAATTGCCATCCCGTAGTTATTTGTCCTTCATTTATATCATTATAAAAGGGGTTGAATCGAAGACTTATAATTACTTGTCGTCACATAACATTCCATGGTTATTCTGGCCATGCAGCCACATCGAACTCTATCCAACTGCCACATTATTTGGGGGCACCACTGTAAGGTAATATCGCAGTAATTTGAATCACGTCTTTGACTTTTCTTCAGGCTTGCAAATCACTTTTTCATGAAGAGATAAACGTATAATGATAAATATGTTTATCCTACTGCTCAAATCTAGATCCAATCTATGTTGTTTTGTTTGCTTTTTGTTGAGTAGTGGCTTAAATTTGCTAGAAAGAAGGACCTGGGTAAAAATTATACAATTACATCCACGGTATATCAAAAACCCTTAAGGGATAAAAAAAATAATAATACTACATTTATGTGCTTGTATTTCGAGTAACTTCATGACGGGACAAATCTGAATACTCGGTGAAAGAGCCTCTTTCTTCCAAATAAACACAATTGATTCTCAAGTAGTGACTCGGGATGTTTGCATTGAAGAAAGCGAGGTCGCCGGCTATTTATAAATGAAAATGCTTCCAATTTATTTGTTTACATTTAAACATTATACTGCGCGGCGGGATTTTTGAGATTGAAAAGTGCACTGTAACCTGTGGAATGAACGTTCAAGTGCATTCGCGATACTTTTTCTGCTTTATCCCTACTCTTGACTCTCTCACCCTTTTCTCTCTTTCTCTCTCTTTCTCTCTCTCTCTCTCTCTCTCTCTCTCTTTCTCTCTCTTTCTCTCCCCACCTCTTTCAGCTTTTATTCACTCACAAACACCACACACATATTCTCTTTCTCTCTCTTTCTCTCTCTTTCACAAACTCATTATATCACTATCTCTCTCTTTCTCATCCTTCTTCTCCTCCTCCTCTGCCTCCTAAGTCAACACCGAAATGCAATGTGAGCGCATCCTCCTGACGGAATTCGGATTTCCAAATTCCACGGGCGTTGCTAGATCATTTTAAAATTAAGTGGGTTTATGACCAAAGTTGAACCAAAAAAATATAATAAATGGGCTTCAGAGCCGACAAGGATACACCAGTTTCCATATTTCAAAAATGAATGGCGCTTAACGATATAAAATAATAATAAAGCAAAGTCACCACATTTCTTTTAATAATGTAATGCTGGTTAAAATATACTCCTTTAACCAGAACGCTAGAATCGCCAACAAACAGCTTGATTGATCTTTTGATTCCAAATTTTTTTTATAAATTGCGACGCTTTCAAGGATTATGGACAATCACACTTTTCATCAAAATGCATTCCACCATGTTCGATTTCTTTGATGCTAAATTATAATGTGAGGAGAGGGCAACGTTTCATTTGTAAACTGCACGTTGTGAGGACAACTCCTAAAACGTATGCACGTATGAGTAATGTTGCAATCGTATTTTAATTACAGTTTTTCTGAAAAGTAACCTCAAAATGAGTTCCAGTTTTTGCAGATAATAAAAGCTCATCGGTTGCACTGGCTGTATAAAATGCGAGAGTAATATCAGGCAAATCACCATTCTCACGTGCACCTGTTGAGGAACATTCCTTTACAAAAATAATAATATATCCAAATAAATTTTTCATGAAGGATGCTACGATATGAAGGAAACTCAAGAAAATGAGGTGCAATGTATCCTTAATTTCTGGTATTTGAAATTACTACTAATATTTTGTAGCGTGCTACGTTGTATTGCTTTCATATTTCTTCCGCGCTTTTGTTCTTTGTTATTTTATTTTATTTTGTTTTGTTTTGTTTTTTTGTTTTGTGGGAAAAACTTGGATGGTTGCAGTGAGCACGGTAGCTATACCTTCAAAACAAAAACAAATACCACCAAAGCCTTCCGAAAGGAATAAGGATCACACGAAACTGTAACTTCATACGGGTTCACTGACAACCTTCGTTATTAACTCATTGCCTACGGGAAGCGGGTGATCCCTGTATGTTGCCTGTGGGGATGGGAAAATTCAGTAGTCATCGGGTTAATGATACATGTGACTACCTCCAAGACAAGCTGGACAGGTGGACAGATGAGTACGATTCGTTTGATTAATATTCTCTGTGTCTTCTCTCTCCAACAGGCATGGCAGGAGAGACAATTTGGAGGTTATCTTTCAGGAACAAAAGTCCCGCAATTACTGCTTACTCATGAGGTCTGCACCATAAGCCACCAAGGGCCAGTTTATGAAAAGACAAACACTTCTACATTTCAACTTACATTTGGGCAAATCCACGGTTACTCACGTTATATTTGGAGAGGAGTTACATCTTAAGCTCCTGTTCTCTTACTACATGTGTTAGGTAAATGAGTTTTAGTTACAACAATGTACATAATTAGAGTACCCAACGTCAGTATCAATCTTCAGAATAATAATCATACTTTCTGCCAAATGTTCGGTTACAAAAAATGTAACGTAAGCAACCTAACAATTGTAGGGTGGTAGAAAGTATGTTTCTTCTTCTGACGTTTTGATACGGTCTTTACGTACTCTAATATGTGTGCATTGTTGTAACTAAAACTCATTTACCTAACACATGTAGTAAGATAACAGGAGCTTAAGATATAACTCAAAAACTCTCCAAATGTAATGTAAGTAACCGTGGAATCGCCAATTTTGTTTTTAAGGTTATCTGCCTGATTTTCCCACAAATGTCGTTCACTAGTATACTGTTAATACATGGTTGAGAGTGCGTTGGTGCGATCTGGCAACACAAAGGTTTTTATCGTGGTGTACTATACGCACGAGGCACAAGTCGAGTGTGTTGGACACCACGATAAAAACCTGCGTGTTGCCAGATCGCACTAATGTACGAACTCACAACCATGTATTAATAGTTTTATAAAACGGGTCAGCAATATGATTATGAAGTCTATAAAAAAGGTTTCGAACCCCATAGAAACGCCAAGAGTCACACAGTCATGGAGGCTGCCATTTGCTTTCCTGGATGACATCACATAAGCGCAGCCAACAAAAGTCATGCGCGTTTAAGTGCGCGCATATAATCCCTGCGCTAAAATGACAATTAACCTACGCAGTCAGACCGCAGGTCGTATGCAAATGAGCAAAAATCGCGCATTTTATTTCCAGTGCCCGAAATGGACTCTCTCCCTGCACCCAGTCGGCTGTATCGCATGGTCATCTTTAAAGTTATGTTCTTAAATAAATATAAATGCTATGCTCATTAGACTTTCTGCAAAGATAAATGAATAGTTTACCAACACAGGGATATTTTGTTTTAGTCAAATTTTAGAAATAAGTTGTTTAAAATAACTGATGAAATAGTCATACAAAAGCCTTTTTTTCACAAGATTTCAAGTTGTTAAAAGACATATAAAAAGTATATGAGCCGCCATCAAGACACATATGTATGGAAGATCTGGAATCTCATCTTTTTCATCGTTACATTCAAAACATCCATAGATTTATGACAGAGTCAGGATCCAGCAATATTCAGCCGCAGATCATCCGTTGTCAAGACCATGGTCAAGACCATAGAATCTTAGCCCTGTGATTGGCAAGCAAGCCATCTGTAACCAAGTGCGCGTTGAATGAAACAATGCGCAACCTGTTGCTTCATCCTTGCGCAAACATGCGCATAGCTGTTGCCAGGCTGTGAGAAAACATCTTGCGTGGTGGTAACCAATGGGAATGCTGGAATTGACTTTTTTAAAGACAAAGTGTGTACATTGGTTACATATTGCTGGATCCTGACCCTGTCATGAAGTGCACATTAATGTTATTTCAATCTTTGGAAAGTACAGAAAATGCCCTTTACGTTCATGTCAAATTTGCCCTGGCTCATAATAAAACTATGGTAGTTTTGGCCAGATTTATATTTCATTTCATTTCCATTTTTTGTCATAAAAGGAACACCATTTTTTACCAATTTCGTCTTTTATTTTGAAAACAACAAAAGCATGTCACAAATCTCTGATCCCTCTACTTTTATTTGATGCATAACTCACGGCAATTGGTGAATGATAAGTAGTCTATTCAATAGTTTGCAAATGAGATGTTCCTGGCTGTTCTTGCTCATTATGTATTCATAGTCAGGCAGAACTGGAAATAAAATAGCGCGCTTTTTGGGGACCTGCGGATTGGCTGTACGCGATTTCCTTGCGTTTTAAGTTTACACGCACCAGAGGTACGCATACGCGCAGCTCAGCCGTGCTTTAGAGCCTTTTTGCCGTGCGTTAGTGCTTTTTTTCGCACGGTCACGTGGTGTTATTTGACCAATCAGGATGGCTACATTCTTGAACCTGTTTTATAATACTTTATATATATATATATATATATATATAAGAGATATCTTATGAGATATGAGATATCTTGACACAGGTACCGTGAAAGCACTGTCCTATTATAATGCTTAATTGGGCGAACGTCAGTGTAATAACTTTCGAAGCACTTTTCGCGCCTTTTATTTTGCGCGCCTTTTATATTTTATATTTTATATTTATATTATATTATATAATAATATATATTATATTTTATATTTTATATTTTATATTTTATATTTTTATTTTGCGCGCCTTTTATTTGCCTTATTTTTGCTTGACGCTTAATAAATTTGTCATTCCTTGACAAAGGGCTATGCCCGAAATATCGGATAATTGCCATCTCTACGGTTTTTTTATTTATATTTGTCTTTTCTATATATATATATATATATATATATATATTCAGTACAATGTGCTGCCCTGACCTCTCTGGTTTCTATAAAATACTATTGAGCATGATAAATAATCGTTGGCATGATCAATCATCGATATTGGGGTGCCTGGACTTTTCTCTTTTCTTTTCGTTTTTACAAAAAGCACCGATCGCATGACGCACTTATGTCCTGTATACGAACCATCTCATTTAGATGGTTTTGATTTCTGCCCGCAAATCTTGTGAATCTCAGACACTGTTCTCTTGTCTTCCCCACGTCTAATACCGGGGCATGTCTGCGCATCTATTTGCGGGCTTATTTTGACGTCGGATCGCGGTGGGCAAATTGAGGAGTCGTGACTTTTCGTCCAAAACACATGATGGTGCACGATTACTGCGTGATTTGGGATGCAGAAAACAAAATGCGGCAATGAGAGACGACGAGGTACATTGTAAGCCTTTTTCTTGGTAGTTGTCGTTGTTGTTCCTGTTGATCATTGTGCACGTACAAAGGTTCCCTGGTCTCATGTTTGCACTATGTTCAAAAGCCGCAATTGAACTTCGTCACGTTGACCAAGGTTTCGACCTTTCGATTAACTTTCCTCTTTCAAGAGTAAAGTGGAAACACTTTTAAAGCAAGTACAGTGATTAAAGCAACACAAACCAAAATTTGAAATGGAATTCCAACTCGTCAAGACTGCATTCTAAAGCATTATTGATAGCAGTAAAATACCCTAGATTCGAAAACTTAAAAATTAGATTTTTAAAGTAGACTATAGGCAGCAGGTTAATAGGACCCTAAACCTTGACATTGTAAACGCTTGCCAAGTACTTTCCTTTGTGGGGTAACGACTAACAAGCAATTTGTCTCTATTGAGATATCTTGACACAGGTACCGTGAAAGCACTGTCCTATTATAATGCTTAATTGGGCGAACGTCAGTGTAATAACTTTCGAAGCACTTTTCGGTAGATCTTGTAATCCTGTACAAGTATACTGATATAATTTTTTCTTTTAAAATTTGAAACTGCATCTAGTTTATCCAATCATTAGACATGATCAAGGTGCGTTTTCTAATCATTGTATCATTTTTAAAGACACTTGATGTTTCCTTTTCAGGACATTTTCTAGACTTTCACTCATAGACCTTTGAACATGGTTTCCATTGATCTTGCCCTATGCCATAGTGCCCTGTCATAGATGATAACAACTGACTGAAACTGATACCAGCTCTCTAAATGAAATGAAAAAATGAAAAAGTGGAAAGAGCATAGCAAATCAATCAGAGTAATTATACAATGTGAGTCAATCAAAAGGAAACCCAGATTCAACCGTGGCTGGACGTCGTTGCAATCAGAACATATATATTTAGTCAAAGATACTGATATTGTAGCCATTCAAGTTGTCTTAAACCATTGCCTACGGGAACCGGGTCATCCGTGCATTAAGTATATGGGGATATAAAATTATATAGTCAGTAGGTTAAATTTGAAACCTCGACCAACAATATGGAGTTTTCGAATGTGTCAACGTGAACGCCGTCCTAGATCCTCCCAGCTACAATGGACTGCTTTGTGTTAACTGCATACAAAGTAGGTGAAGCGAGGTTCACGTTTAAGAGAAGACGGCAGTGCCATTGTTGGACGCGTTCTCGATCTGACTAGTGGACGAGGGAGAAGCCAGTGGACGGGTGAGCCGTTCTTGCACAAAGCGCGGTATGCAGTTAACACAAAGCAGGTCATTGTAGCTGGACAGCTGAACAGTAGCATTATCCCGGATTCATGTCAAATCTGCCTCTGCCCAGGTTTTGAATGAATGTATAGATTCAATCCAGGGTTTAGTAAAAGTTAATGTTGCATGCACTCACACATAATGAAAAGAAATTCATAACATAATTCGTCTCAAGCTTAGACAAATGCGAATTTGACATTCTTTAAAAATGCTTTTTTTTAAATGGCCAGTTATTAGTCATCCATGATCATATTTTGATGAGCAGCTTATTAAATTAAAGAAAATATCATAAAATATTATATCATAAACTATTATATCATAATAATATCATAATATATTTCAGCAGTTTCACATCGCTTTTAACATATTGTTGCTTGAACATGTGTTTTCTTTGTATGGACTCAAAATGTATACGTGGACATTTGGAGAACTGAATGAAGATCAGCTAATACTTAGGATTCATTTTGCTTATTATGCACAATTTTCGCAAGACACAAGTGGCCATCAACACAACCATGTCCAGACGAACATAATTTTGACATGTCCAGACCTCTATAGTAACGCGACCACAATGACAAAAAGCAGGTGCTATCTTAATCAAAATTTATGTCCGACTTAATTGAATTTTGTGCAGTACTTCTATATCTATTATCTAAAAAGTATCTTGTTTCTGCCAAATGCATTTACTAATACATGTTATAGAAAATGTTTCCCTTTTCCCACGATAGAAAAACTGCTAAGAAACTATGACAATTGTGAATACATGATTCATTGATCTATCTTTACTTAGCAGTTGAGTCTTTTCCTGATTACAAAAAATTATGTTGTTAAAAAGAGCAATACAAATAACATTTACAAGTGTTTATGGTGCGTAGCTTCACACTAAGAAAAAAAGGTACAATTTTGCAACACTGGCAGCACCTTTTTGGGTGCAACTTTGCACCCTAATAAGCTTTTTGCACCTTTAATGGTGCAGTTAGCTACAATTTGCACCCTTAAAGGGTGCAGAGTTGTACCCTTTAGAAAAGGTACAAATGTGCACCCTTTTGGATGCAAAGGTTTCTGCACCCTTAACGGTGCAAAGTTGCACCTTTTAGGGTGCAAACGGGCATTAAAGGGTGCAAACAAGAACAAAAAGGTGCATTTTTTCACCCTTTTCATGTAGGGTGCAAGATTGCACCCAAAAAGATGCTGCCAGTGTTGCATTTAGGGTGCAAACTTGAACTCTTTTTTCTTAGTGTGTTGAATCACACAAAATCTCGTTTATGATTTGAGAATTACCATTTTTCAATATAAAACTGTTGTGGCAGCTCAGTTTTGTTTCAAAATATAAGATTTACTACTTTAGTACGGAACATTATGTAAAGTGATTAATAAAACTCTAAACTCAGGTTTAGTTAATACACAATATTGATTGCTAGTAAGCAGTTTAAGAGGCTGTATGCAAACGGGAAAACACTGTGGGATGTTTTTGTTTCTTTAGAATTGACATGAAACGAAAAGAATTTATAAGAAAGGGAAATGGTTCGTTCAGATCGTTGGTCATGATAGCTCTTGCAAACCATGTAAGTCTGTAATAGATACATTTTGCATTTCAGACAGGGCGTGATTTTCGGCTTATTTACAAGAATCAATTCCTACAGCAATATATAATGACTGAGTGAAGGATATATTTCCCTTTATACCAGTGCGATGGGTATACGAGGCATATACCCTCACTGCTTAAATGGTGTTATACATTATCAATACAATATTGGCCACTCAGTGTAAACCATCTCTTTTATGCATGTTTCCGCGATGCTTGGCAACGTCATACAAAAAGCCTTGCATCCTGATATAAAGCCCCCACGAGAGTAGGATAAACCGTCGGGTCAAAATCACAAAGGGGGCACTTCTAGAATGTAAATATTGACAAGAAAAATGAAATATGTATATCTTAAGTCTCCTGACAACGCTTAAGCAGATTATGGGGAATGAAAATTTGACATTTGCTGACTAGACAACGTAGTAAATTCAACAGAAACTGACGTGATACTTACGGAATTAGTTGAAGGTTCAGCAAAGACCGACCTCGATACTTTGACGAATCTTCAGTGAACAACGTTTCTGAGGATGCTCAATTTTGGTGAAAAGTACGCTATGACAAGGGTGAGCCCTGCTCAAAAGTGATCTCAAATTCCTGGTAGTAGAACCATGATTCACAATAAGATACAATCACGAGATTCGTAATTAATTAATTTCCATCACATTCTCATAGATTCACCCTTGACAGTGAAAAGTTAAGGTGATGTTTTGAAAGTACGATTTCAAGTTTTCACCCCGCTGAATATTTCACAAGCAGGGTATGGTCCAGACTAAATGCATTTCCAAAGTCCGTTGACTGTGAGGAAGATGAAAGAAGAAGATAATAGATGGATAAGGAAAAATAAACAAGACGGAGAAAGATATCGAAAGACACGGAAACAGTCTGGCATATGTTTCACAAACAGCCTTGTTTTCTTATCTCCGAGAATAAATTGTTCACCGATGACTGTAACAGGAATAAGAATCCAGTGAAAATTCAACAGGGCGGTGGCCGAGAAGTCGACAGTCAAAATCTGGTTGTAGACAAAACAAGTAATTTCAGTGAGAGGGTGAGCCGAATTCTCAGGACGACGAGCTTCGCGCTACGCTGATCCGTAAAATGGGCCAAGCTGGGATGGAGGAAAGAATCGCCTGCTGGGAGAAGAACTCGTTATCGATCCGATCTCTTCGAAGGTTAAGGTGGAGTCTGCGAAATTCCTCGCGTCTTTTTTTTTTACTCTCTCCGTCTCCCTCTATGCTTTCCCGCGCTCTCTTCCTCACTCAGCGATCGCGATCTCCGATCCTCGATCGCCCTGGTGCGACCTGTGTGCATAGAAATGGAAAATACGATTATTCTGACGATGGAGGTTTACGTCCGACAGAACGCACCAAACATTGCCAAATACACTGTTTATCACTGAATATATCTTAACACGATTAGGCAGATTCGGCGAGGTTCATAAGGTGTGGAGAGAGAGAAAGAAAGAGAGAGAGGGTGGAGGTGGGGATGCAGTTAGGTACTGAAAGAGATGGAGAGAGATGCTGACGGACAAAATAAAGAAAGAGGGAGGACGAGGGATAGTAAGAAAGAGGGTATGGGAGGAGTGAGGGATGGGGAGAGGGGAGAGGGGTGAGGGACAGAGAGTGGAGGGAAGAGAGAGAGAGGGAGAAGAATATTGAAAGACAGGGAGAGAGAAAAAGAGAAAGATAACAAAGCATTTGGGCAGAAAAGGAGTGAGAGAGAGGGAGGGAGAGAGAAGGGGGAGCGGAGGAAGTGAGTCGCAGAGAGAGAGAGAAAAAAAAAATGAGAGATAGCGATATGAACTAAAATAAGTGCAGCCGGGTATGCACAAAATGCATCAGTCAGGGTGTTATACTCCGTATTTGTGTTAAACGCGCGTTCAAGGAAAGGATATCGGAGGCATCCAATGGATGCATTCACGCGGAGTTTGCTAAGTGCTATCAAGGGATCGGATTATCCTTTTGAGTCAGTGTGTATGTCGCGAGGCGTGTGCGTACACCAGCCGTGCGCACGCTCGCCATTTCTCCCTCCCTTCCTCCCATCTCGTCCTCTCTCTCACGTCGCACCGAGACTGGCCTGAATCTACGCTACCGGGGACACGCACTCGCTAGAATCAAAATCCAGGCGACTTCTTCGTTTTATACCCCCGAGCGGCTCCCTGCTCCTGGAGTTAAGGAGAAGGAATGTGTGTTTAGCAAATTAGACCGAATTCAATCGATTGTACGCTGCTTGTTCTACACCCCTGCTCGTGCTCTCACATGTCTTAAAAGCAAGTCACGTGATGACTTGTTATCACACAAGTCAATCAATATTTGTTCCGCCATTATTAAAAACAAATCTCGCACTTGTCTCTCACAGATTTTTTTTTCTGTCTCACCTCGATTAAGGAGGGGTGACATATGCTACACCGCATGATTAATTGATTACTGTAAATATCTCATCATTTCTCGCAAGGGTTGTTTCTTTCTGCAGATAATTAATCAACATCAAGATGGCAGATGAGTTTTTATATCATTGCACCAATATGAATCTGTTGTGGGTTTTGTTGTTTTACGAGTGAGTATTTTAAAAAAAATGACCTTAAACTACGTTTTTATGTATTATTACTGAAGAACAAATGGGATCCCCCCCCCCCCCTCCTCCCATCCCCTTCACAAACACCACAGCCGGTCCGTTTCCGTTTCTATAGTTCACGATTTAGAGTTTTTCAACACCCTTCTTCTCTCTTCAATTTCTACATTGTTAAATATTTTATTTTATTGTTGGGTTTTTTTTATTAAATATAATTCACAGAATACACTACATTTTGTTCTCATATACTTGAAACACAACTGAATATAGTGACATGATTTATGACCTACCCTTTTCATATACAATGTCAGCAGATAAAGTATAAAGATTAATGTTTTGAATGTTTTACATTAATGCTTAAAAAGATGCCCTTACGGGATTAACTCTAATGCCAGACAGGCATGCAACTAGCGTCATAGACTTGACCTGATTTCCAAAAGTATAATTTGACGATCCTACGCTATAGTTAATAATCTTCATAATCTAGCCGTTATAATAGGTTTCCTCTATAACAAATACTATTTCTGGTCTCTCACGTCTATTGTCTCATCGATGGATAATCAATAAGCTTCTCTACTTTAGCTGTGAAACTTCTGGGCGTCAAACACTCGCCCGTGCTTTATATAATATAATGTCAATGTATCAATTACACGTGCATAGCGAAAAATATATAGTTATTTACTATTTGTGGTCACTCTGCATATACATATATCTCAAGTCTATTGTCTCGTCCATGGATAATTAATAAGCTTTCTACTTTAGATGTGAAACTTCCCAGCGTCAAACACCTGTGCTTCATTTTCACAGCAGTCACAAATAGAGATTTAACATCATTCTCAACTTTTCATCATTATCCACCATCAGGCTAAATTAATGATCAAATATCGCACAAATTATTAAAGTGATATTAAACTGGTAAAACTTGAACAGCGCCATCTTACAGTGACTGCTAAATTAAGATTATAATTTGAACATTAATTGCATTTTATTTGAATTTTGACAGCAGCTTGTTTGGATAAAAGGCACATTTCATATTTCAAACTATTATTTTTTACTATGCATATGTGGAAAATTGCATACAGGTATATTCAAATTTTTACAAACTAGAATGGGGCATGATGGGAAAATGAGAGGCACAGATACTTTTCAAAGCCTGTTTAAAGATGGCGCCATTAGGAGGTTCAGTTTACTGCCACTTTAATGTGCGATCTCTACATATGCACATGCCACTACCTTGAAGAGGCAAATGGCGAAATTGGGTAATGTTTTCATTAATAACGTTTTTTTATGAAACCTATCCACTGCGTGAGTCAAAAAAAAAATGCTACATTTAAACATTGTTATTTTGTTTAAAACTGAGTTATGGAAGCAAAATTATTATACATATTTTGAAAAAAAAGTATCTTATCCCGCATCATTTGGTACCATTTTTCTGTGGTATGTGTTTACGCTTGGATGAACAGGGGGCACTGTTTGCGAGAGTGTAAAAATCAAATTGCGCCAAAGTACTACTTATGATTGTGTTGTTTGAACAAAACATTTTGAATATGGGCATTAATTCTGTCTTTGAAGATACAAATAACGCTCAAACCGTCCCAAAACAAAATTAAACATGCCACACATATTAAAACACAGTTAAAGTTACACACACACGCACACACTCAGGAAAATGAAGGGGGAAAAAGGCACACTCATTTAGTTTTTCTCACATGGTGTAACAGGCGTAGCCAGGATTTTTCATTAGGGGGGGGGGCAGTCATGAAGGATCCGCATAGCCACGATTTCAGTTTAGGGGGCGGTTGTGAGCACGCGAAAAGCGGGTGCAGGGAAGCTGAAGTTTTCCCCCTCCCGCGCGAAGCGCGAAAGCTCTGATGTTTTATAGCAAATTTGAGAGAAAGATAACGGCTCGTAGAACCCTTTTTTAGGCGGAAAGTTAGTTCGACGTCCGGACTGCTTTTCAGTTATTTGGACGTTAATACTGCACTGTAACAGGGATGGGTGCAGGGAGGGGGAAGTTTTCCCCCTCCGGCGCAAAGTGCGAAAGCTCTTACGATTTACAGCAAATTTGAAAGATCGTAACGGATCGTAACACTTTTTTTTTAGGGGGAAAGTTAGTTCGACACCCTGGCTGCTTTTCAGTTATTTGGACGTAATACTGCACTATAACAGGGATGGGTCCTCGCGAAGCGCGAAAGCTTTGACGTTTAAGCAAATTTGAGAGAAAGATAAACGGCTCGTAGTAAACAATTTTTTAGGCGGAAAGTTACAGTTCCGACGCCCTGACTGCTTTTCAGTTATTTGGACGTAATACTGCAATGTATGCGACAGGGGTGGGTGCAGGAAGAGGAGATTTATTTCCACCTTCATAAACCTTGCCGTTTTAGCAAACTTTGAGAGAAAGATAACGGCTTGTACGTAGCGCCTTTTTAGGCCTTTTTCTCTCACCCCCCCCCCCCCAATTTTTGGCTCTCGCTTTTTTCAGTGGCTGAATGGGGGGGGGGGGCATGGCCCCCCTGTGCCCCTGGGCACCGCGATCGTTACCTGATCATACCGTTGCCCCGTGGGGCTCAGGCTTCGAACAGACTAGTCGCTGCACAACATGCACACTGCCCCTGAGCTCGAGCTCTCGCGCGAGATTTGGTCGGCTTCGTGCAGTCCGAAATATAATCCTAGTAGTCCGACGGACGCGTTCGACGCACAAACTTTGTGTACGAGGGAATGGGGCTTACGCAATCCTGACTCTCCCCACGGCCGCCTGGTGGTTTATCCCTTTAAAAGAAGACACCACTGGCAAATTTTGAAAAAATATGTTGTTCTGCATGTCCCTAGGAACATTATCAGTATCGAAATTTTAATTTTTGAACAGCCTACAAGTGCGTATATTTTGATATAAAAAGTATGTTTTTGCCACTGTCGATACGCAAATTGGCTCGTATCGGCCAAAGCTGTGACGACATTGCAGCACTTTGAGTTTCCACCACAATGCGTGTGAGTTACGCGTCCGTAAAAGCAGACGATAGCGCATATATATAGCATGCACACATATTCGTGGAGTTGCAAAAATGCCGTTGTGCCAGGCAATTTACTGTTCGAATCGTCGTGAAAATTGTCTGGGAAAATCCTTTTTGCCATCCCTGATCCGTAGAAGGATAGACAAAGGTGTGCTGTATGGATAAGGAACATTGGAACAACCAAATTCAACGTCAAAACGTACATTTATTCCCGTTTTCGAGTGGTCTGTGAAGACCATTTTGACGTTTTGGCGTTCGAGACCAACCTACAAGCCGTGTGCCTGTGATACAAACCCAGGAAGCTGCTAAAGCCCGACGCTGTACCAACCATATTCTCCCACAAAATCTTTACAAGCAAGCAATCTTTCTTCGCCCAGAAAATCCCTCATTCATCTCCTTAGCTTAGATTACAAGCTTATTGAAGAATGTGATCAGATTTTACTTGAAGATTAACCAGGAATTTATGTTAATGTCGTACTTGCTATCTATATATCGCGAACGTAAGAACGTAAACAATGCAGCTTGCTGCATTAGCTTTCCGCGCGTGCCTTAAAGTACACGCGTTAATGGGAAGCACGTACGAACGATGACAAACAGTAGTGCCAATTTTAATTTTATTAATTCGATAAATTGTGAAAAAAATTTGCTAAAGCACTTTATTTTTTCAGCAGATAATATTCAAAAATACAAAAAACTGAAAAATTAATAACATTTTCTTTTTGTCATACATAATTGTCTCACAAATAGCATTTTTATAGGCGCTGTGAAAGCGATCTGTGTATTGCTCCATATCGGCATTACCGTGATTTGCCGTGGTTTTTGCAGTAGTGCTGCAGTGACGTAACGGATTTTTGCGGCTCGTACTATTAGATATTGCAATATTTATTTTTTTTAAATCGAGATCTATGATTTTATCGACCTGAGCGATGAGTTTTTTGGTCAATCTGACTAGTTTTATAACATTAAAAATTGTCAAAGTGCTAAAATTTGTCAGTGGTGTCTTCTTTTAAGGAGTACGTTGGAGCAAGTTGATTTACACTCTCGCAAACAATGCCCCCTGTTCATCCAAGCGTAAACACATACCACACAAAAATGGTACCAAATGATGCGGGATAAGATACTTTTTCAAAATATGTATACAATAATTTTGCGTTCATCACTGAGTTTTAAACAAAATAGCAATTTTCTATGTGTAGACTTTTTTGACTCACACGGTATAGTGTAATGTATCAATTACACATGCATAGCACAAAATGAATATAGTTTATATTATTTTTGGTCACTCTGAATCATACTACTTTACTTTACTTTACTTTAATCCCACGATGATATAGGACGATGCCTGTTCATCGATCGTAGCTTGTCGTATCATGTGATTATACATTTTCCGTGTCTTACCAAGTCGAATATGTGTGGGAAAGGATGAATACTTTTTTTTAAATAACATCCGTACATAAAAAGAAACATGATCATGATCATGATTATCGTAATTGCTACATTCTGGCGACAACTATGGGCCAGAATTCTGAAAGCAGGACATTCAAGGGTTTGATAGACCTCATAAATAAACACTTGTCCATCTGTCGTAAACTGAAGGAAGTTCTCTTTTTTCGCAAAGTATCAATTTCTAGATTTTTTTTAGAAATCCCAGATCAAAGAACGGGACGAAAGTAAGAGGAAGTTTGAATTTGCACGCACGCAAGATTGCTCAAAGTGGTCATTTTGAACCATTGGCAAATTTGCTTTGAGATAGGAATAAAATGCCTCCTTGTTGCCTGCTTAGTGTCAATACAGATTGAAGCAGAGGAGATTACAGTTCTCGAAAGTGCTATTCGGAGTTTTTTGGTGGTATAGTTAGCAAAGTAGCAAAGTCGCTCGTCTCCATATTCTACTTGGATTGGACGAAATATACTTTTTTGAGGAAAAGACATGCAGTTCGCAATTAGATAGTACTAATAATTTCCTCCGCCCCCTTTTTCTTTGTCTGCTAATCTACCAGGATCGCTTTCCATTACAAAAACATAGAAAGCATACAATTATTTTGCATCCATTAATATTTCTAGACTGAATGAAAAAAGGTAAACCAAAAATGGCGTGAATTATGAACGTAGGCTGTGTTCACAATCTAATAGCTACTCCAGGGCCTGGTTCTATTTATCCAGATATTAATCGGGTTTTTCTCCTTTAGGGTGTGATTACCCTTGCTGCGTTTTCCAGAACAACCGAGGTATCTAACTCCAACATAACCATGACAACACGAATAATGGAAGAGGGTGACACGCTGTGGTATAGTAGTTCATTTACCTGATTCTCAGTAGAGAGGTTGGGGGTCCGAATCTTTATTCTGTCAATGTCCAGTAATTAGGCATCTTATCTGCAGTTGTGTCTCTCGACCCAGGTGTAATGTAGGTATACCTGGGGAGCGTTTCATCAAGTGTCTTGTCAGTGATTTTTACTGACAAATTTGCTCTCAGCCAATCAGATACAAGGATTTCAGTAGCTTAAGTAGCTTAAGTAAAATCACTGACAAAACGCTTGATGAAACGCTCCCCTGAAAGGATTTATCCCTTTGAATGCATTGCGCGATGGTAACAACAGCCGGAACTACATGTACAACGGGGGTAAATATCCAAGTACTTTGAGAGATCATTTGTTTGGAAGTAATTTATATAAAAGAGTGATATGCGCTATCCATGGACTGAACATATTTTGTTCATACACTGTAAAAAAAAAATACAGCAAATCTGGCGTCAGCAGAGTCGCCATAACTTCTGATGTGAAAATACAGATTAGTTGTTACTTTTTCCTATGACAGTGATGTACAAATAACATCAGATTGGCTGTTATGAGTAAATACAGAACTGATCTGTAGTTTTTCCCCTGTAAAAATACAGATTTGTTTACATTGTATGATTGAATGGAACTAACTTGAAGCACGGATAACTCGAGCGTGGAAACACGGTGCTATGATGATCTGTCCACATAGACCACTCTGATTCCAGAGCAAATAATCGATTGGTTCGCTCCCATAGTGACCAATCAATGGGAACCGGTATTTATACCGCAGACAGTAAGTCACCTTTCTATCCATAAAAAAATAAAGAATAATTGAATAATTGAATATCATTTCCTTGCTCTCTGTGTGCTAAGACCACCGCCATAAAAGCACTGGCAATAGCAACTTCGAAAATTTGCCAATACGCCGCTGTAGCGCTTTGATGATCACCTCATGTAGGCGCTGAAATCAGGTTACATGTGTGCCTCCTAAAAATGAGAATATTGACGTATTTACTCCCGGGGAAGTGGAATGAGAGAGAAAGAGAGAGATAAAAAAATTAGGTTTATCTGTGTTTCATATTAGAGCATAGCCATTATCATCCTTTTCGTGTCGTGTATTTCATAGATTTCTATTTATTTATTTATTTATGTATTTAATGGATTCAGCTGCGATTCTGCACATTAAAGTGCACATTCATTCAGGGGAAAGCCATCGTTTCTAACAAATTTATTCCATTATTCCTCTATAGTTTGTTGTTTAGGATTCAGTCGGAGGTGTGCAACATGACACTTAAAGTAAATATTTGGACAATTTAGGATGTTTAATTTTGGCACTAAAACCCAATTTCGACACGATTTCTCTCGCCTAGCTTATTATCTATCTCGGGTAAACTCACAGAAAACGGATTTAAAAATTATCAGGCATACGTACACTAACGGTTGCCTGCAGCAAACTGGTAGATTCGGAGGGGGAAAACATGAATGCATGGATGGAAATACATTTCACACAGGAATCTATTCCACAAACATGGTTGACTTACTTGCTGTTAACACTGCCACTCTCCTAATTTTATTGTAGAAGGTTTCACATGTATTTTATTTCTGCTAAATATCTACTTGAGACATGGTAAGTCTGTTTCCACTATGTTGATTTGGAATGAATTTGTTTATTTTCTTAAAGATATAATATTATCTTATATAAGCAAAGATAATAAATGTAAGTTACAATGATCTGTTCTAAAAATATCATATTCAGTTTAGTACTTTAGTTCTAAATCATCCTTTAGCGGTGTTTCATGCCATTACCCATCTACAATGTCAATATGGGGTTCGTTATCTAAGTAAATCTGGAGGGTTGCATGGTGATAACACTACTTTTATTTGTAAAAAATCAATATTACGAAGATTGCCCTCTGTAGTTTCTTCCAAAAATACTTTACGACTGACTTCCATTGTCCTTATATTTGATTCATTGGGGGTATTTCAGTTATTTTAGGAGATTCTGGGTTTTAATAATCACAACCTAGCTACCACCTTCAATCTACTTAAAGTCTCAAATTCTATCTCATTTTCTCGTCGCTCCATTTCTCTTCTTTTATTGATCCCAAGGTATGAAAACAATACTTTCAATATATCCTAGAAACGAAGGGGGATATTTGCATGGATCACTTCAGACGGTTCAGAAGCACTCGACTTTAGCATTCCTGTCATCGCAGAGCATCGAGTGTGTTCTCGAGCTGCACCAGAGAGAGTGTATCTATTTCCGTGTTTTCCAAAAACCACTTACAGAAATAATAAATGGGTTTCTAGCACTCATGTCTAGCACACTTCTGGTGGATCGAATAAAGAGGGGCGCGCGAGAAGTACCCCTTTTCCCTCGTCAGCATAAATCTCAAAAAATTTGTAGTTGGAGCAAGAAATTGGGCAATCTGTTTCTATCGAGCTGGCGGAATGGGATGGCAGTATTAATCAGGTTACTTTGACATTAACAATCGGATTTTATCACCGCGCCGGTGGAGCTCGTGGAAGGACTCCACGGCAATGGATGATATTTCTGATTGTTTTGAAGGGCCAATTGATATACTTTTAGCCTGTATACGTTTACAAGAGGGAACGAACAAGCTACTTCTCTTGCCTCTTTGTATTATTTTTCTGCTTAACACGTTCTGTTTCTTAACAAGGTTCTGCTATGTTTTCTGCTTTTAAGGTTCTGCTTCTTGTGAATAATCCGCTCTGTTTCACTTCGTTTCTGTTTACGTTTAAATACATATACCATTGGTTTACATTCATATATGAATCAGCTGTATCACAATGTGTTCATATAAATATTCATAATAACCAGTAGCCGTCACCTCTAGCTCTAGCCGTGGGTTGATTGCATTTATTTTCTGTTCAAAAAGATATAAATATACATGTATACAAGAATGAAATAAATCAAGAATTAAATGAAGAATTGACAAAATATAATGGCTGGAAAGCTCTATTCAGAGCCATTAACTTATCAGTTCTGTTCTAGGCGTCTATCCATTTTTCTCTGTTTTCTCTCATCGAAAATGTGCATTAATATTGTGTATGTGTGTGTGTGTTTGTTTGTGTATTTAATGTTGTTGTTTTTATTTCATCTTAGTACGCATTTTTATTTATTCATTCATTATATAAACATGTACATATTTTTTTTTTTTACTTATGCTTTCCTTTACTTTGCTTTTCGCTAATTTGTCTTAACCTATTCAGTGTTTAATTTCAAGTAGATAATGACTAATGATAATCGCTAAAGAAATCCTCTTAAACATGGCGTTCTGAATTCACTATATTTTGATCTTTTACTTTGATCATATCGATCACATTTGATCAGTGGATATCGTGTGACGTGGGCTTTTAAGAATGACTCTTGATATAGGTGCACATTGACTTGATATTCATATCTTGTTCTACTTCCACAACACAGGAAGAAACAAACAAACGACAAAGATGAAAAGCTTACTTATTTCTTAACATTTTCTCTCTTCTATGTCTTACAATGTAACAAGTTGTTTTGGGGTGTTTTGAGGGGTTTGTTTACGATGCGGTTGTTCTCCCATTAACGTATCTCTTCTTTTTTTAATGAGACGGTAAAGAAGACGAGGTGTTAAAAGCCCCATAACAGGTGCCCCTTAAATCTTTTTACAGTGTTTTAAGGAGTCGCCGGTGTCAATACATTTATTTCTCCGGAGACAGAGGGTGTCATTATACTGGCGAGGCACTGTGACTTTGATTACAGTTCGTGCAGAGAATGAGCCTAAGAGATCTCTCATAGGATAAATTGAATGTATAAATCAAAGATGTTTATTAGTTGGGGTTGGCAGCTTGCAGGTTTATGGACACTTACACGATTATAAATCTATGTGATCTTTGTACGACCACTCAAGATCGTCATCAAAGGCAGTGGCAGATGTGCCCCACCCCCATTAAATCCAAGTGGAATACCCAACACAACTACAAGTTCGTGTCACCCCCCCCCCCCCCCCCCCCCCATTGAGCTGATAATCTGTTACGTTTTCGTTTTTTTTTAATGCTTGCTTGCTTGTCGGGAACTTTCGACTATTGTGCCCCTTCTTTTACAAAATTCTGAATCCGCCCCTGATGAATGGGGGCATCATCTTTAACCCACGCCTCTACTCCCTCCCTCCAGTTGTATCGCATTCAGCTTTTGTCAGAAAGGTTTGAATTTTCCACTTTTTTATACGAAAAAGTTTCCTCCCCCCCCCCCAAGCTTTCCATGGCCCCACACCCCCTTCCAGAAACCCTGATGTCGCCGATACATTGAGCCGTGTAGTTTTTTACGATTTGTTTATGATCTAGTTCTATTTCATTTATGTCCAAAAAGAAATCACCGTATACTCTTCATGAAAGCTTATGTTACCATAAATCAAAATGGCGTCGTTTTACGAACGTGGCTTATTCAATTAATATGTTTTCACACAGATAGTGTTTCAGGTAAGAACAATATCCCCATTTAATACGACTACACAATTCCCCGTTGTCAATGTAAGAAGTGATATACGTTCAGTTTATGTCTGTATGTTTTCAAATAGAGTTTAATAGCTTGAAAGTTTTCCTTGCCAGGGGGGTGTTTCATGAAGGGTTTTGTCAGTGATTAATTACTGACAAATTTGCTCTCAGCCAATCAGATGCAAGGATTTCAGTAGCTTATAACAGTTGTCGGGGAAAAATCACTGACAAAACGCTTGATGAAACGCTCCCCAGGTTTCTTATAGCTCTATTTAACTGCAGGAATATGCACGAAATTCAAATTAAGTTGACTGTTGTCATAATTATATTTGCAAGAGGCTGTATTTGTTTTTTAAAACAATATATCACTTCATCTTTGAAGTCTTGGTTGGAATGCAATACTCAGATGGACTACGTGTACATACACCACTCGGCGGTTATTCAACCTGTACATTACAGCGTCACTTACACAGTATGCACATCGAATAATATATCTAACTATTGCCTCGTATATAATCTGAGAATTCATACACTTTGTTGACTTTGAGCTGTACGTTTCCTTAATTATTACGCTCACTTTTGAATTACTTTGAGATAATGTACGCGTATATATATCCAACTCATTTCCATACTTTTAAGGGCAACCCGTTAAAAACAGTGACCCTTCACGATACGCATGGCCTAAATACCAATCTTAGATGACCAACTCTGATAAGCTCAAAGCGTTGGGCCTAGTTCGCATTGTAAAAACCGCCGCGGCAAAATAAAACCATATACTTAGTAGAGTGCTTCATATTTTGTATCTTTCTCATAATACATAAATAAGTTTATGAACGTTGTACACTTTATACGGACATTTGAACGCTCCCTTTTCCCTCTTTCTTCTCCCCCCCACCTATCTTCCCATTCATTTACACGCGACATTACTTCAGGGTTTTTTTAGTCTGTTTGTTTTTGTGTTTTGTGTATGTGTGTGGGTGTGTGAGTGCGTTTGTTTAGCATTATGTCCGAGGACATTTTCGGACAAAGAACAAAAAAAAAATCATGACAACAATGGTCCTCGGAAGGCGGACAATAGTCCTCGAACGTCGAACAATGAATTTATGCCTTATTCCGTCGACTGTCCGAGGACGAGTAACAATAGAGGAACAATAGTTGTCCTCGGAAGTAAAGCCATGTAAACGTGGGTGTGTGGGTGCGTGTGTGTGTCAGGGTGTGTGTTGTGTGTGTGTGTGTGTGTGCTTGTGCGTGTGCGTGCTGCTGCTGTTATTATTGTTGTTGTTAATTAGTTCGCTCAAATTGTCGTGTCTGAACGAGGTTTTACGGTGCCCTTGGGCCCAGCTTGGTTGACATGTACAGAATATTATCTTCACACTTGTAGAAATTAACTACGTTTCACAAGATCTTTCGCCTAATTGGGCACGCCCTAGAATACCAGTTACAGTTTAAAGGTTCTATCAAAGTGGCGAAGTCTGGGGATCTTTGAAGCTTAACACAATTCATGATGAAAAACAATAAGAATGACACAATTGGCATTATAACAAAGCATTCATGGACCGCGCTAGGCAATTTGATTCGACATTAATAAGAAAAAAGGAAATGAAAATTAGAATGAATTTTTGAAAAACATTTCCTACTTTTTATATTTTTTATACGACATGTACGGTGGAATCCAAATGTGAAACATAGAGGGATTTCGAACTAGTGGACACAGATTCTATATCAATACAAACAAAAATTGAATGATGAGAGGGCTCAAAATATATAAGCTTCTAGTGGAAGGAAGTCGTTCATCTATCCAAAGTTCAAGTGTCTTATCATGTTGGTTTTAATAATGGAGATCTCTTAAGAATGGTCCAGAAACATTCGAAAGATACTTGCTAACTTATCAAGAATATTGTTCGGCCCACTTGTCTTGATATAACTACTTATTATCATATGTTACCTGAGATCATTGAAATGCCTAGTGGATGTGGCCTAAAGGGCTGCGCCATCCCAAGCACTTTAAAACTAAACTTTCACTTTATGTTCGAGATGGGAGCTATCTACGTAAATTTGTCATATACAATGTATATAAAATTCTTATCACATCATATTGTAATGACATATTAAATCAAAATACTAACCAGATCTATAATAAGGCACCGCTAGTGCTTAACTTTCCTTTTCATAATGAGTTTCAAAATTGTGTTTTCGCTCACATTTTTTTTTAGAACATTAAGAATCTATTTTCAGACGAGAGATGACAGGCCCCTCCCCTCCCCGCCCTCTTCCTGGCGAAACCGTGCCTGCACAATGACTGACAGAAATGAAAAACGTAATACGAGTAAAAACTTACATATAGCACTATACTTTCTAGAATGCATGGGAATTCACTCTCAGTGTATAGCTACACGGTTAGCATACTCTCCAAATACGTGAGTATTTATTGGTAAAGTATCGTCAAAATAAGAAAACGTACTTCAGCGGCAAGGTCATGCAAACGGAGTGCACGTACGTGCAATGAATAGACACAGAGCACAGCTGACTTTCTGAGCGATTCCACTGCAATTGCAGGAAACGAGCATGATACACCATGGATCTAACATGATCGTGCGTACAATTTCTGATACACGTTTGTGTAGTTTTAATGGTAATTGTATTCGTACATGGTAATACTAATAGTCTTTGTTTCACTCAACAACAACAAAAAAAAACCCCAAACAAACAAACATAAACGTGATCTTAAATACGTACACAATACACTAAGTCCAGTCAGTTCAACCAAAGGGTTATTTACCATCAGCATATCAAATACTTATCATCACTATAATTAATAGTGATGATAAGTATTTGATAAGCAATAATTGCAGATATATCTATAGCGCTCGTTATGCATGACCATTTACTCTATTTTAATATAGTTTTTATAAAAGGTTAACATGAATCAAGATTAGTTGAAAAAGATCAAGAAAAAAAGTGCAATAAATGTATAGGACTTTCTATAACACTGTGTGTTCGACAGCAAGAAATCACAAATACTAAAAAAAATATCATCTATCTTGTTGTATCATAAACTAAACATACCTTTGTACTGATATGCAAATTACATATTGATGAGAAAATGACCAAATAACAAACCACTTTATATTTGAGAATTCACACGATATGCTATCTACATCAGATATGAACACATTTTAGCAATCTCTCTCTCTCTCTTTCTCTCTCTCTCTCTTTCTCTCCCTCTCTATCATAGGACTGTATCTCTCCGTCTCCCCTCCCTCCCCTCTCTCTCTTTACAGTGGGAATATGTTTCTTACGCACCCCCACCCTATCTCTCTTCTCTCTTCCACTCACACCCCCCCCCCCCCCCCCTCTCTCTCTCGTTTTCTTTTGACGATTTTTCTCTTTCTCTCTCTCGATCACGCCGCTTATCTCCTTCATTTCCACCTCTCTGTCTTTCTCTTATTCTACTTACATTTTTTGCCTATCCTTCTATCTTTTGGTCAGTCTGTCTATTCCTTATCACTACTATGTTCATGTACATATACCGTATATCTATAGACTATTCTCCCGCATCTATAGCATCCACGTACGCACTCTCTGAGTAATGTGTAATGTACAATCATTATTTTACTATGCATTAATCACAAAGGCCTAATGAGACGGAATATATCGTATCCTCTTGCAGATGAGTAACGTCATCTAGGCCTGTTAAGTTCTTAAAAGCATGATTACCAAAATACATCCCGACTGCATGAACATCAATCATTTTTGTACTCTCCATCATACCCCCTTCCCCGTCCCCTCCCCCTCCCTCTCTCTCTTTCTCTCTTTAAATAATTATTATTCAAAAGACAGTTGGTCACGAACCGCTTTCATCTTGTCCAAGGTAATCCTCTCTCTTCATTAGAATAATATCAATACTAGATAATCACAAAGTGAAGAAGGTTTACCCGCTGTAATATTGTTTAATGGTATTGCTGTTCTTGTTTATTATTCATATTTCAAGCTATATTAATTAACTCCTTGACTGTCGAAAGAAGTCCCAATTGGACGATATGCCCGCACAAATATCCCTCGGAAATTCGAAATAAAAAATAATAATGACTACCCCCCCCCCCCGCCTCGATAACTATCCTCCAGATTTCTCTCCATAATGTAAATTTCCAAGGGGGTGTCGCGACAGTATCTATGCTCATTTCACTCATCTATTTTTATCATGGTCTATGTTTGAATGTCTTTTATTTAAGATATGAATGTTCTTTTGAGACACAAAAAAGAAATATATATTATATAAACATTTATCCTAAACTGAGGATGAGGTTAATGACTCCAAGAACGACAGCAGCCAAGAAGCATGCCAATAATTTACGCTAAGTTACAATGAAAAGTCTCGGCCATAACCCCTTTTTCCGAATAATTCATTGCAAGATTACTTTAGAAATCCCTCTCATATATCAGGATTACAATACTCTAGACGTTTTCTTGCCTGAGGCGCCAAACAGTTTCCTACAAAAATTTACTTCCTTTTCAACATGTTCAAGAGAAAGTAAAGCGTGCTAAATCCATAATCCAATTTGCGCATTATGACGGATTGGAATGGGTTTTTATATAATGACTGCTGAGAAGTTGGAAACTAGGCTATGTTCTGCGTAGTAACTTCAAATGTCAGATTTGATACACAAGTGTAATATGCAGTGTGTTTTCTTTGTTGTTTTGGTTTTTTCTTCTTCCGTTTGTAGTAATTGCCCAAGATATGGCATTAACATTGAAATCAAAACGGAGAAGAGACAATCTCTTTCTTTATTAAAGGAAATACATATACAAATTAAAAGCCCAGTTTAACGATATAATTGTTGGTTAGCATTATCGGATTGCAACATTCCGTTTCCATTCATAAGTTGTTATTTTATTAATGATGATACAATTTAACTAAATGAGGCTCAGTGATTTACAGAATAATGGTTTTTGGAACAAAGAGGAAATGTTGCTTATTCGTAGATCCGGTTTGTTAAGCAATCGAAAGTCAATTATGGTAACCTACTATAAAAAGACCATTATGATAATAATGTCAAAAGTCGTAGGTCTACAATTGGCATGATCATGATGATTGTGCGTGCCGTATAGGTGCTTCGCAAATGCACTTTGAATGGGGTATGGCACCAACTTTGAAGACAAGTTTGCATTTTCCCCCCGAATGGCCAAAAAAAAGTAGAAAACAAACTAAATTTGATAACCAAAATCTATTTGAAAGAGGTGAGGGTGCAGCCCCAATGTCTTTTCTATCGACGTCCCTGGCGCCCCCATAAGATTTCTAAAAAAAAAAAAATTCTACGGTTTCATCAATTCGTCTCGTCTGTGATGTGTCTCTGTTTGTTGGTTTGCTGTCTGATTTACATTTCCAATTTCCCTTTTCTGGAAAATAACAATTAAAAAACCGTTTTTACTTCTCGTTTTTCAGCGACCGCGGGAACGAAAGATTTAATTCGAAAGTTGTCTTGAAATAGCTAATAATCCAGTTCACCGGAACACCTGCTTATGCAAATGAGTGAATCAATTTATCAAAAGTCAGTTCCGAGTTTCAGCGATTAGCGAAGCCAGGTGTTGCTTTTCACGGCTCGGTAATATGATTGAATCTGACTGTTACTTAACACTTCTTAGCTCTTGGCGCGTCTTTCCTGACAACTTTCTTTTCCGTTTCTATTTTTCCCCCTTCATTTTCTTCTTCTACTTTTTACCAAGTCATCAATTTGTTTCCTGTCTTGATGGAATCAATCAAATAAATGACAGCAAATTGGTTAAGCTACATGTTAGTAAACCTTTCACGCTTTTTAATATAATAAACATGTTTCAGTTTAAGGCGCCTCATTTTTACTCCCAAGTCATCATTTCCTTCCTTTCTCGATGAAATCGAATAGAACACAGCAAATTGGATGACCTAAATGTTATCAAGCATTCTTATATGTTGGAGAACACATATTTATCTCATACGACACAGTATGAAAAACGATTTATACGGAAGTCTTAGGAATGGCATAAGTTGGTTGTAAGGTATTTTCACCGTCAATGTTTTTTTTAATGGACAACATTAAAGATCACGAGAAAAGCATGAGATAAAACCACTGCTGTTTATACCCCAACGTCACCAATATGAAAGTCCCTAGTTTTGTTGTTGGTTTTTTTTTTGTTTTTTTTTTACTTTACATTAAAAAACGAGAGCATTTCTCGTTTCCACAATGGAAACGAGAAATGCTCTCGTTTTTTAATGTAAAGTAAAAAAAAAAAAAAAAAGTTGCACTTTAGTGATTTGCATTGACTTTTACACAAATAATCAAACAATCACTCATGATTCTGAACTTTTAGCATGGTTTATTGCATATTTCTCTATCTCTTTCTTTTCATGAGCATACAGTTTAATAGGGAAACATATTGTACCATAAGAAATTCCTGAGAATTACATAACAATTTTAAAAGGTCATTTGCTAACTTGCATAGGAAATGTACACAATATGCTTCATATAACCTTAAGTGCAACATTTTTTCCCATGCATTTTGACATAAAATGCATTTCTTCACACCAATAATGATATTTGGTGGCAATGATATGCCATTCATGTTATGAGTAATAAAATTTCCTATCCATTCCCGTTTGAATTATGAAAATCGGTAAAATACTTTTTGAGATATATCCAAAAATGCTAGGGGGGAACTTACTTTTTGGTTGAGTGTATATATATATATTCTGCCTTTTCTCTTTTAAATTCTAAAACTGGACAGGCATTCCTTGTAACTATCATTTATGTGAGTATACTCAAGTAGTTATGTATTGAAAATTATTTTGATGTATAGTTTTTGCCAATTTCACGAACATATGAAAACAGTCCGTAAAGTAAAGGTAACGACTATATGTTAAAGAGACTTTAAGTAAATAAGAATATAAAAGGCAGATGGAATCTTGCAAAACAGTTATCTTTCTTTCATCTTTGACTTTGCTCAGATTTACAGTAATTAATTACTTTTTGTCGTTTTTACTCTTTTCCGCCCTTTTCCCATTTCTCTCTCTCTCTCTCTCTCTCTCTCTCTCTCTCTCTCTCTCTCTCTCTCTCATCCCTCTCGCTTGAGCCCACTTTATTCTTGTTCTGTCTGGCCTCTTCATTTTTTCTCTCCCAATATTCAAGCTCAATCTCATTTCTGGATGTCCTTATCTGGCATTCAGAAGCACTCCCATCTCGTGTTAACCTAAAGCGGTCATGCTTTATTAATAATCCCATTCTATCACTCAAAATGAATATTGATTCTCGCATTAATGAAAGATGAGTATAGTGTCCGAACATGCTTAAGTAGATGTGGAAATTAATTTTAATGGAAAAAGATGTTCTATAAGCTGTGTCAGTCTTCCTTCAGCATGTTCAGTATTAATATCTTCTCCTTCTTCTTTAATCATCATCTTCCTTTTCTCCTTCTTTTCCTCCCCTCCTTCTTCTTGTTCTCCTTCTTCTTCTTCGTCTTCTTCTTATCATTATTCTTCTCACTTATCTCTACCACCTCCTCCCCATCCTTCGCCTCTTCTTTCTTCTCTTCCATTTTTTAACTCTCACTCTCTTCCTCGTTACTTTCCTTCCTTATTATACATCGTTCTCTAATTTATCTCGTTCATCTTTTACCATGTCTACCCCTCATCTTCCTCCTATAATTTTACCTCTTAATATTCATCGTCTTCCCAATCTCCTTATTATCTTCCTTTTCTCCCCCCCCCCCCCCCCACCCCTTTATCATCCTCAATTTCTTTTCCATCTTTTGGGGTAAGATTCAACACAAGTTTCTGCCTTTTTATCAAAAACATCGAAAATACCAACTTCAGGAATAAATTGTTTAATGTTAGGGCCTCCCGTAACAATTATACTTCTATTACACATCTATATTTAAATCTGAATGTTTTCCTACACTTTCCGTGCCTCAATACCTATTCATCCGTTCTTCTTGTTCTCTTTCCATCCGTTTCTTCCCATCGGCAGGTGCAAAGGGGACATCATCATCTAATAGCCAATCTCGCTCCATGGTCGTAACGAGGGACCATAAAAGGGTGCACTTGACAATTAAGACAATTACCTTAACCCCCTGGACACCATCTCAGTGACGCAAATCTCAGCTATTAATACGAACGGTGAACATTCTTCTGTTTCTAAGGTAAAAATATTTTTTTTTAATCATAGGAATAAGAAATGGGATTTATTAGGTTGATCGATAATTATCCAGGTTAAACGTCACTCCCGATAAAAATAGATACACTTTTAGATATATTATCTTTGTTGTTGTTTTCTTGTTTTTTGACATTTCTCACATTTAGTATCTTATTTCCTTGTCGTTATGTTTCTCGGCATCTTAATCAAATGTTAGACTATTGTGAATACAACTGCTTATAGAAACTACTGCATGAGCTCTGTTATACAATATACGTAATGTCAAGTTATAATACTTTAAAATGTATTTTTGTTTGGTCTTTACGCTCTTGTTTATAGAATAACATAAGTGTTATTTCACCCCCCCCCCCCCCCGCCCCATCCCCTTAAAATCCCCTTATTTTTAGCTTCTTAACATCTGGTAGTAAAAAATGGCAAGTTTCTTTTGATAATGCACTTTCCGTCAATACGAAAACTTACCACTTTTATTTGTCGAGGGTATTGCTTAAAAGCAAAAATCCCGGACAGAATAAGCAATCAGTTTTGGGGGCAGTGGCATTGCAGTAAGTGACACAGAGGTGCATCTTGGTAAAGAATCTTATCTCTGTTTGTAGATGCGACGTGAAGATAAGTCGTCCGGTGTCTCAAGTGTCATCGCTGGTAGATTCAGCTGAAAGGTGTCGCCTATTGTTGGCTTCTAACACAAACAGCCATGGCCGAGGCAGGCCACCCGATACACCCCCGTGCCTAACGAACGCGGCAAACAGGCAGGGGAGATGGCAAAACGGGAGAAGTCAGTGCAGAATAGTTTATGCCAGATTTCATAACCCCGTCTGTAAATACAGGAAAAGGCTTTTTTAAAGGATCTTGAAGTGAAAGCCAGCATTCAGTGACGCCATGACCTAAAACATAGATAATTGTCAAAATAAAGTGATTTCCTGCTGAAAACTAGGTGATCTACAATTATATTCAAAGTATGAATTTGTAAGATATGTTTGACTTTACGCACATTATCTGAAATGCATTAACTTGGAAGGTAGTTTTAACACCACAGACCTTAACTCTACCGAATTCCGTACTCATAGTAAAGACCGTAACTACTTGTTGCCCGAAATTTTGTAGTCTCTTCCCACTGTGTTTATCTCCTACACATATAATGAGAGGATCGATATGGTCGCCTCCTCCCTTCAACGAAAAAAAAAATGAAAATGGTCATGGTCGGGAAATTATCTTGAAACTCATCCCCTTTCTTCCATATATACAAAGTCTTTGTTTCGATTTTTTTTTCCATTTTTTAAACTAGCTTCGTTTTCTCATGATTTCTGTCAGCTATCGCTCTTTCACTCTCCCCTCTCTCTTTCTCTCCCTATCTCCCTCTCTCTTTCTCACTCACTCCCTGAAGCATCTTGTCCGTTTCGATGGCGCAATAGCGTTACGTGGATGTCAAGTTACATGGGTGAAAATGGCCAAACTGTGAATTGAATTTGATGATTAGAAGCCCGGAATAATACGAACGTGACTCCCAATCGATCTTCGCCTATTTCAGCAGCCCGAATTTCCCGATTAAAGGTCCAGGAAAAACGTGTAAAATAATACGTCTGCCCAAACAAGACTTTCCTAAATGCCGACAGAAAAGAGAAAGCTAAGCAGACGGATTCGGAGATTGACTACAAATTAATCTGAGAATAAAATCATAAATAATAGATCGTGGAAGCGAATCCGCATTCCATGCTCTTTCAAAGTTCAAACGCACATTTTCAGAAAATAGCTTTAGCCCCGAAGGCCTCATTTATAAAAGCAAATTTTCCGCAACGGTTATTTAACAAATTGCTGCCTCGCCATACCAAACCAAATTAGAACATAAATCAGCCGAATGTGGTCGCTTCTTACAAAATGGGGACATATTGAAATTTGCATTTTGGGCATGCCTCTCAAATGCTGCAGTAGACAGTTCGGGGGTGAGAAAGTGTGAAAATAGAAGTAATTGAAGGAGAAAGAATACTACTGAACAGATTTATAAGGGTATGAAAAGTGTAAATGTTCACGCTAGGCAAGAAAATTGTCACCATATGAAAGGAAAGAAGAATTGAGATGTAAATGCAGATACCGTAAATAAGGGAGAAAAGGACATTGTTTTAATATGGAGACTTCGCAGCCAAGAGAAAATGTAGAAATTAACATTTATTTGGGGGAAAGAAGATGAAATGGGATAGAGAATGAAAGAGAGTAAAGGAGAGGGATGGAGATTACAAGAGAAAAGAGAGGACTAAGAAAGAGCGAGAGGGGGAGAGTGAGAGAGAGTGTGTGTGTGTGTGTGTGTGTGTGAGGGAAAGAAAGAGAAAGAATATGTGTTTGGGGAAAGAATTACGGTTAGACAGAGAGAGAGGGTGAGGGAGATAGATAGGGGAGTAAAGGGGTAGATGGAAAATGAAAGGAGAGAAATAGAGATATAGAACAAACGTAGAGTGGATGAGAGAGATCGAAAAAAAAGAAGACAGAAAGGGCAAGGAAGAACAGGGATGGGGTGAGGACGGCATCCCCCTCTCTCTCTCTCTCTCTCTCACTCACTTGTTTCCTCCATCTGTCCTCTTTACGTTATCTTTCCAACAATGTCCAGGCTGATGACCAGCGTGTTATAGCAACCTTCATTATAGCCCAGGTGTCCTGATTTCATTTCAACTGCGGCCTCATTGAAGGACCCGTAATTAAACTCCTCATTATTCAACCCTAATTGGCGGATCGGGCTTCCCGTACCTATTCAACCTGACTTCAATTTAAAGGTCGTTTCGAGAGAAACAGTAAATTCTTAGGAAAAAAAAAGAAGAAAAACTATTTGCACCGACTGCTGAGAACTTACCTGGTAAACGACAGTACAATGACCGATTAGGGAGTAAAGAAAGATAATTTATTTATTCTGATCAAAAGAAAACGCAGCCCAATTATGTGCATAATAATATTATACAGTCATGTAAGGTGCACTTTTATGTGTATATCCAAACCATGGTTTTAGCAAGGTTTTACGTTGGTTTACATTTATCGGTCAAAATATCCGATTTTCTGAGTTACGAGTAACTTTAAGCCAGTTTCCCTCTACTCTCTATAAATCACTGGCCGGGGTAGTGAAAATAATTATAGTGAAAATAAATTGAAAATCAGAAGTGAAAATTAACTCTTTTTCAAAGAGGAGATACACTACTAAATAACGCCTTTAAAAGTGACAAATTATATTTAATAATAACGATGTCACGAGCCTTCGTCAACATTTCGAAGCCGTCGGGGGATCCTACGATTTCGTTCTCGACTGGTAAGATACTAAGGTAATGAAAAACGTATTAGTATACACTTACGTCTGAAGGCCTCCGCATGGAATTACAGCTACATTAAATGCAATTTAATGATAAAAGAAAGAGGATGGAGTAGATGGAACTGTAGATGTACGCAGAAAGTGTGGGGGAAAGAAAAGAAGTCATACACTTCTATTTCTGTACAACATATAGTGCAGAATTAATTCATCAAAAAGAGTAGTTGAATAATATATTTCTTTGACATAAAATAAGATTACCCAAAATCAACATCAATCAAAGAGCTCGTCCATTATATTTATGATATAAAAGGGACGTTATTTTTACTTCAGCTGATGAGAGTCATGTTTATTCGATTAAATTAGTCTAAGGTTTCTACCTCAAGTTGTTTCTCCCATAAAAGTTCTCCAATTTATTAATGGCAAAATTAGTTTATTATTTTATTTTTTTAAGCGAAGAAATTTCATTTCCATACCTATTTATATTGTAGTTAGGGTTTATATGATATAGTCAAATACAATTATTATCGCAGAAAATGTTTTGACGTTAAAACAAAACAAATAATAAAAGTAAGTAGAAAGTAAAAATAATAACTAAACTAAAATCAAAGATGACGGAAATCGTCTACAGCTGCTTGTCATCTTTTGTTTTGTGTGGGTGGGTGTGTCACCGTGTATGCGCTCGCGGGTGCGTGTGCGCGTAAGGTTAGTGTAAACAATATTTTGGGAAGGATGTGCTAAAATATGAAAGTGCTTTAAATCTTGTTATCATCGTTTACCTTAAAGTTTCGGCTTTAAGCAAATATTATGATCTACCAATCTGCCTGCCAAAACTCTGGCTTAATATACCCTTACTCATCGAATCGTCATGGATTGGATTCAATTCACTTGTTTTGCGCGAACTCGCCGTCGACTGATCAAATATCAAGTTAGCTTTCTGAAGTCTAAGATTTATTGAACGACGAGGGTTGGAGGCAGGTGAAAGCTAGCATCCATCTATGGAAAGTATCGCTTACAATCACAGAGCAGGTCTAAAACTGCTTGGGCATTGCGGGAAAGAATAAGAGTCAATATGCAGACCTTTCTATGGGTATCAAAACTGTTATACGATATGAGTAGATAAAAGAGATGTGTGGGTGCTACATAATGCACAGACGAAAAACCGATTTATTTGTAAAGTTCGGAAAAAGTTGAGCCGCAATAAAATTCAATTAGAGCCCTTTTTCAGATTCGAACGACTGATACTCGTGTCAAGGTAAATTTCAAAACTCCCATCTAGAATTCCATTTATAGTTGATGACAACGTTTTATATTTTTTGAAAACTATTTGTCATCGCATACTTTAATTGATTGCTGAGCAGCAGCACTGTGTTTCATGATATTCAATATTTCCATTATATCGTTTATCAAGAAATTATTAACGATAATTGTAAGAACTTTTTGTGAGAATTTAGCCACTTTGGACCAAGTGGCTAAATCCTCACAGAAATAATTAGTACACCGTTCGTTATGAAATAAGTTTGTTAAAGTAATGCCACTTCCTAAAAAATTAAATCAGCATAGTGCATATGAACTTGTAAGCGTATTTACCGTGGTGCTTTCTGTGTACGTGATTTTCAACAAATTTTTCGAAGTTAAATCTAATCAGTTCGCTTGTTGAAAAAGTAAAAATTGGAGATTTCAACAATCAAGAGTGACTTTTCAACAATTTCCCTTTTTTAACATGATATGTTAAGATACTTTCGATCAATATAACCCGTGATGAAAAGTAAAAAACCACATAAATAAAAAGTTGAACAATAGAAATTCAGATGTAAATTATGTCTCTATGTTTTCGTTATGAGAGGGATGTTACAATTTACATTCCAAAATAATAATAAATTTTACATACACGCAAGCACAAGCACACACAAACAATAGAAAGAAAGAAAAGGAGAGAGAAAGAGAGGAGAGATGGAGAGATGGAGAGATACAAGAGGAATAATTCATAGGCGAAACGAGAAAAGGAAAGATAGAAAGGAGAAGAAAGGAAAGAAGGGAGAGAAAGAAATATTAAAGAAGGTAGAGAGAGAGAGCAGAAAGAAAAGAGGGGAATGAGACAGAAAAATAAAGGGGAACGACAGGCGATGTATCACTCAGTCCACCACATAAAGCAAGAGAAAGAAAGAAAGATATAAATAAAGAGAGAAAGAGAAGAAGTGAAAAGGGGAAAAGGGGATAAGGGGATGAAGAAAGGGAGAGATAAAGGGGTTGAAGAGGTGAGATGCGTCACTCTGTCCATCACAGAAAGACAAACAAAAAAATAAGAGACAGACAAGAAAGAGAGAAGAGAATAAAGGACAGAAGGAAAAAAAAGAAAGAGGAGAATAAGAGACAGAAAAAAGAAGGAGGGAGAAGAGACATGAAGAGAAAAAACAGAGAAAATATGTGTCACTCAATCCACCACATGCCAACAAGAGAGAGAAGGAGAGAAGAGAGCTAAAGATAGATAGAGAAAGAGGCAGAGACAGAGAGAGCGAGGGAGAAAGAGGGAGATACTATGAAAGTTACTAAGGGATGTCACTCAGTTCACCACAGACAAACAAGAGGAAACACTTGTCGCTCAAGTGACACTTACAGTGTGACAGAAGTGGAATCAAAAGAAAATCTCGGTTATTTCTGTCATGAATAAATATGTTTTAGCGGCAAGATTTAGGTCACCAAGCGTTCAAAAGTACAAGCGCACTGCGGAAAATCACAAAATATACTTTCCAGTACCTTCTTTAAGATATGACATTGATGGAAGCAGTTAAGGGCTAAAAATTATATGGCTGAATACTTTTTCTTGGAGGAAGGCATAGCGATAGGTCAAAGGGGCTCAATCAATGCTTTGCTTTACTATGATAAGAAATTATGTGACCCACCGGTTCAAACTAAAAATTTTGAAAAGATTTTGATTGATTGACTGATTGATTTTTATTATTCATTTGGTAAGATACATCAAGATAAAACAAAATATTCATACATAAAAGAATAATAATTGATTGCAAACACTGGCTACGCCAGCTAGGCTGGTCTATTTTACTTGAAGGCTAAGAAAGCATACGTATGCTTGTAAGTTATAAGCAATAAATATGAATGTATATTTTGTCTTATTTTTGTTAAAAATACATGTACATTATTCTCTTCATTTATTACTTTGTACACTTTTATTGAAAATTTGGGAAATAAATGTCTTTAAAAATTGAAGAAAAAAAACAGGGCACCGACGACCTCAATTCTGCCTTACCAAAGGGCACTAGCGCATCCAATTAGTTCCGAACCCCGATCTTCCCAATTAAGAGACCTCTGCTCTATACCACTAAGCCATCGCGCGTCCATATCAATAAGACGCCGGATTTTTTTTTTTTAGTTTATATTTAACTAATTTTAAATGAGGATACGCAGAGGTTCAGGAGATCATAGAAAGCACTTTACTAACACATCTTCAGAGAAATCCCCCCTCCTCCGCCTAATTTTCTCTGTTGAGGGATTTGCGACGTGTTGATGGTTTTGAGGCGTCTGGTATCGTTATATAGATATCATTATTCTAAGCAAGGGAAAATAACCGATTGGCTTTACAAACAAGAGGAGTAAGAAAAGTGTTAAACAGTTTGCCGAGAGCAAGAAAGGCGTTAACTCAATTTGACTTGAGCTAACGCCCTTCTGGCTCTCAACGGACAACGGATCAAAGGACAGCAATACAAACATATATATATATATATATATATATATATATATATATATATTATAATATCATAATTGATAGGATTGAAGTAAATTAGATATATCATAATGGCCTGTCTCATTGGTATAGGCCATTATATAGCGTATACGCATGGAATTGGTATGGATGTACCCCTACGCTCGATGGAAAGAGAGGGGCTATATGTGAGATTGTTACTTTGCTTCGACGGGAGCCCGGATAGCTCAGTTGGTAGAGCACTGGTCATGTAATCCAGGGTCCCGGGTTCGAACGTTTATCAAAATCTTAAAGAGGTGTTGTTATTATACAACGGCAATGTTGTGTGGGGTGAATGTTGAAGGTTGAGTTCTGGGAAAGGTAAAAAAAAAAAATTTATGGGCTTTCTCATTATTTTAATGTTAGTTTGGAAGATTATCAAAGTAGAAATGTCCCCTGAAAAGGATTGCTCTTCAAATGCCCTTACATTCAAAATATGACAAGAAACAGCTGGAGTGCTCGAGATGAACATTTGTGTTGTAGTCCAATATACACATTTCTGTGTGCAGTGTATGTGACTCACAGCAGGACTGAGTCAATTTCTTATCACTCCAAAACCTTAGAGCATACACCGATTCTTATGGGCTATAGACATGATATAATCAACCTTTCCAAATTGCTTTCACAATTCAATCTCGTGACCCGAACTGAACATTCTCTTTAAATATTAAATAATGTTGGTATTGCTCATATGAACAGAAAGCTCTTGTCCCATATTTGCGTATGAATTACATTATACACAATGTTATAGGGGCAGTGTATATCAACACCATAGTGTATAAAAGGGTGGGCATGATAGTTAATATTCACTCTACATTATTGGCTGGCCTATTTGATGTGATTTTTAGGCAAGTTATTTATTTTCAATTCAGGCCAATTCAGGCTGCAAGCAAGATAAAACAAAACCTTCCATTGTCGCTTTTTAACCACTCCTCAAGCTATGGATAATTGTGCAAATGCATGGTTCTGTTATTACAATTCGCGATAATTTCAACGCGAGGGGGGAGACAAAAGGTTTGCATATAAAGGCGGGAAAAGCGTTTGCGGACATTCTACGTATTAATGCGATTTCATTCCTTTGAACTACACACGCATTTGGCTTCGCCCTAGCCTCATTCTCTGTCGGGAATACCTAATATGATTACCAACTCAATAACTTAGTTTGTCCAGCATGCATCTGCTCGGGCATTTGAAACAAGAACACAACCAACAACAAAAAAAAAACGACGCAGAAGGGGTAGATTGGAGGGGAAGGAACACCCGGAAAAGGAGAGGAAAGAGGGGAAATTGTGACGAAATGTCACAATTTGCCATCTCAGTTTCAATCGCGTCATGTTGTCTGCATAATATTGCCTACTGCCGGCAGTAGGTCGCGCGTAGGTTGCTTTACTTTAACGGTACCTGGAGAGGGTCATGAATTAAACCGAATTTCAGTCGCCCACGTCAATAAGGTGCATTATGCATCTCTCTTTTATAATCTCTCTCTCTCTCTCTCTCTCTCTCTCTCTCTCTCTCTCTCTCTCAAAGCTATGTCAGTCATTGTTTTAGAAGTTTGTGCAGTTCCTTCTTTACATTTGCCCTCATCCACTATCCTGTCAAAGGTATGAGATCATGTGACATTGGAGATATTCAGTCACATCTGTCAGCAGTTCGAAATCTATAATAATTCAACAATCATTCATTCCGCTATGACGCTCATGAAAATGCTAATATCCGAACATGCGAACCAGTATAGGCAACGCCGCCCCACCCTCCCGTTTCAATACTTGGACGAAAAAAACTCAATACCATGCACCTTTGGTCTATTGGGCTGTTCAGAAACATTCTATTATACAAATTTAAAAAAATTATCTGGGGAAGATTTGGACACCCCCCCCCCCCCCCCCCCCCCCCCCCCAAACAGGTCTTTGGAGGATTCTGACCACCCCTTACTATAAATTTGTGGATACGCCGGTAAAACCCTTCAGAAAAAGTTTGGAACTTTCGTCAAATATCGATTCCCTCCCATCCCATCATATTTTGTTTGTAGTATGTATACAGTAAGTTCCTTCCCTGCAAAAGATAAAGTTGAGTTCAGATCATTCAATTTCATTGTAAAAACAACTCTTTCAAATCATCAAAATGATGAGAAATTGACCCAATATTGCTGAAAAGCACATGCATTACACACAGAAATCGGTGTATGGGACTGCACACACATGTTGCATGAATGTTCGATCCGAACACTTCAGGTATTTCTCGTTATATTTCGAATATGAGGGCATATGAAGAGCAATCCTTTTCAGGGGAAATTTCTTCTATGATGTTCTTTCAAACTTACATAAAAGGAATAAGACAGCTCGCAAATTATTTTTCACCTTTCCCAGAACTTTAACTATCCCATATCTATATAGTTCCAAGAGAGATGTAGTCTGGACTAGCCCTGGATCTTGATTAAAAATGAAAAAGAGCAAAGGAAATGCAACTGCATGCCTGTCTCCGAGGCAACAACCAAGTGGTATCAAAATTCATACCAAATAGGCAAAAGTGCACTGACTTGGCCACATTTTTTCTTTCTTCCTTTCCTTTTTATTGCGAAGTTGCGAACCTGCTTCTCGAGTCTTTTTCCAACCTTTTTAAATCTTTGCTATGAGAGCAAAAATAAGATTTTGTAATCTTATTCCAGGCATGTCTAAAAGAAAGATGAGTTTGTCTATAAAACAAATGTACTTACAAAAAAAAATTACAAACACCGTGTTCTACGGAAAATTACTTTATCTCGGTTTATTAAACCTTCAAAAGGAACTTACCCCCAAATTAGTGCTTGCCTCTTCAAGACGAAGGTAAACAGGGAATATCTGTATAATTAAAAAACAAAATATCCGGAAAAGAAATCCAAATTAAATAGAAAATATGCAAATATACCATGTTATGAATATCCATGCATTTTGTGTATGGAAATTTTTCAGAGATTTGAGATGAAGTTGGGGTAACACGAGATAAACATCGGTCAAATATTGCAAATTTCCTAAACGTTGCCTGTTTTTATATTCTTTTGTTAACTCCTTAGTTGGGTGCCCATTTTGTGGTGAGAGGGATAAGTACAAAATAAAAATGTAGCCGCCCGTGACCTAATGAAATTAAATACAATGTATGCTACATTAACTTCACAGTTTAGCATTTAATATTTTACTTTGAGAGAATTTTGTGATAGCGCAATGCAGCCGCAGCCGCAGCCGGGAAACAAAATACGACGATGTGCCTGCGATGAGAACATTAACCTTTTACTTACCATGAGTGCAAATTGGCAAAATCTCAGGCTTGCCACGAGTGTCGATATAGGCACAATACGAGTAATAAGAAAGGAGTTGCACTGTGTATTACAAAAGCTTCGCATGATATCCCACCACCAGTCCCAAATGGCTACCTAATAACCTCATTATTACCTATATGTACCGATTTAATACTGGAAGTTGTAAAACTAAACTTGAAGACGTTGGCAAAAATATCCCTTGGGATATCATTTATGTGGCACGATAAAGAAAACAATTTCCTCTAAAACTAGAGTAATAATGCGGGAAAAGAGGTGGGTGGAGTGATTTGATACCTAAATGTAAATAAACCAGGCCAGGTGAATTCAAATACAGTTGTTGAAGAATCTAATCATTGCTCTGATAATTTGTACTCAGTCTTTCTTTAACCAATTCGATTTTCGTTAAACAAGCATAACTGCGATACAATTCTTAAAGGATAATGTGAATGTCGTCGTAAGGAAATGAAATCGGGGTTGAGGCGTAACGCTAGAATCAGTTTCCTCCTGAAAATGTGCACCAATGTGTTCCAAAATAAATACAAACGTACATTCCCCCCTCAGAGCCTTGGGAATTCATCGAAACCATAGCATCCTACGGGATCGCGTTGCAAAATGTCATGCATTACACGGAGAAATGCCTCCGTCTTTTAGCCGATTATGCGGACTTCTAGAGAATCCCGTATTTTCTTTTTCCTGCCCACCGTGAGCCCTTTTTTTTTACTATAATTATTCATGAGAAGACGGGTAAAAGTCCCGATTGATTTTACACTTTAGGGACTCATGCAAGAACACGTACAACATTATGTCCCATTACGCTCATATCCCCGAGGTACATTTTACATTTTCTAGTGCAAATATACATTCAGTGTAAAGTGAAATTTGACATGTGTGTTTTATTTAAGTGCTGCAGTTAACAAGTATGACTCGTATGTAAATATCTTTCGTTTTTAGTCAAATTAAGGTTATTGTGTACTCAGCGATAATCAGTATGTCAGAGACTCAATTGTACGATAATATGCTTTGAAACATTACAATGACCAACATAAACATAAAAATACGTAAAGGTAATGCATTTGGGCAATTTCACTTTTAAACGCTCACTCCAATTGATCATGCGCAACAGATAACAAACAAATAAAACAAAACGAAATCCAGTTACGTACTTTATAGTTTAACATACTTTGTATGGACATCCATATTAAATATTATGCTACAAGCTTTTGTGATTTATTTAAAACGAATAGAAAAATGGTTATTTTCAGTATTAAAAATCATTAATGATGTATTATAATTTTTGGTTGTCCTTAATTTTCATAAAACTTTAAAGCTTTCAAATCATGTTAACCAGTTCAAATTTCAAATAATATACAAGTATAGAATTACCTTTGGGCAGTGAACGCATGTAGTACTTATCCTTAGATCTTCTTCAACATCTTACTTGCAGACCAACTGATTCCTCCTGTTTTATCTTAAGATCTCATCCAGCTGTCTGGAAGAATTTTTTATTGAGATTTCATCTCCTCAAAATATGAAATTCTCTAGAGTAAATCTGAAGATTTACAGCAGATGTCAACATTGTGATTGCCATATGAAAGAGTGCAAACGTCAGTCAGATGAAGGGTTTGCCTTCGGGGCCTCGTAGCCGAAATTCTAAAGTGGACTCAACCTAAATCTAAACATACCACTTTATTATTAGCTAACTTTGAAATACTGCCTTATAAAAGGACATTTCAAGTCTGTCAGTATAATATACGGAGAGAGTATAAAATTGTGAAATTTAAATCCTTATGCTTCCTTTGTATGGCATATTAAATGAATATTAATTCTCTCGAAAGATCTAAATCAAGAACATCTTTTTATGATCAGAAATTAACTTTAAACAACAGAAAATTGGTAAGTTGTGATTAGTATATTCCAATGACATATAGACCAAAAAAATCATATCATTTTTTTTCTCATAGTGTTAATGAATTTTTTGTAAAGGCCTCCTATAACAGTGAATAAGGAACGGACAATTGTTTCACTTCGTGCTTTATATAATTTTGTCTCAATAAGCAGTGTATCAACATATTAATATGGAGGTCAATCATAAACCCACCATGGACAAAGATATTAAAGAACTCAAGAAGTAAACCGATTAAACTTGGAAGTCAATCGCATTTGCCACAGTGACAATGATAAACCTACAAGGGACAAATGGATTAAATAACTTCAGAAGGTAGCGTTAAATCAACAGATTAATTTGGAGTTCAATCAAATTTGCCACAAGCGAAATGATAAGCCTACAATGGATAAAGATATTAAAGAACTCAAGAAGTTAAGACTTTATCAAATGAACTGATTAAATGTGGAAGTCAATCTCATTTCCCACAATGGCATTGATAACCCTACAATTGATAAAGATATTAAAGAACTTAAGAAGTTAAGACTTTGTCAAATAAACCGATTAAATGTGAAAGTGACTCGAATCCACCACAATGGCAATGGTGAATCTACAATGGATAAAGAGAATAAAGAACTTAAGAAGTCAAGAAGTTGTTCGTTTATTTAACCATAACTGACTTTGGCCTGAAAGACTACTAACAAGCAAATCCATATTTATCCTGGATGTCACCAAGTTCAGCAGAAATCGTCAATCAGCACCGAAGTTTTCTCGACTCGCACAACACCAGCGGGTTATCTTGCTTAGATATGAAACAGGTCTCCGCGCGACTTCCTTGCCAAAAATAACAGGTACACTCTCGTGTTTCATAAAACGAGAAAGAACTACTACGACAATTGAGACCGGCATTGATCGATGCGTATTTACCCAAATGTTGATTTTGTAACAACTTCTCTCTTCCCTGTTCTCTATATTTGTGTGATGTATATGTTGATTCTTTGACGTAATGGATTACGTCGTTTGATGGAACAACTCTGTCTCACTGTCATGCCAATGATGTTGCGTGATCGCCGCATCTCAGATGCGTTTCTCGCCCATCGTTCATCCGGCTCCATGTGTCTGCCCCCTTATTTTGATTGGAGTGGGGGAGGCTCAAGGGGGGTCGCAGATCATGGCACTACTTCTGCCAATCGCACCCCTGACGGGTATTTGGTCTGGTGACGCGCCGTGGAGAGGGTAGCCCAAGGGGTGTCATCCAGCGACTCTTTCACCGGGTCAAACTTTCGGGGTTGAGTTGCTGTCGTCAATGCGTTCGATATTTCGAGGGTAACTTGCACCTGATAAAAAAAATGGTCAGGTCTGTGTCTTCTGTTTATTTAAGCTGAAACAGCAGATCAATGATACATCAACTGCTTTGACCAACCTAAGTTTGAATTTAATCTAATAAGAAATATCACATGCATTTGCCCCCTCCATTTCCACATTTCACGAATCCTTAATCAAATTTGCTTAAGTAATTTCTTTTTCATATTCTCTAGGAGGGACCCTAATTACGTAATGTCCTTTCTCCAGTGGTCTATTTAATATGACTTTCACTTGTACTTCCAGGTCACGGTCACCAAAGAGTCAATACTTTTCTTAGTTTAATTTTAATCTACTAAACTGTCGTAAAATAATCAAAAATTAATTTTTCATCCATCGCAAATGTATTTTAGGCGTACTTCCTTTTCCAATTTGATGCTAATTTAACGAATCATTCCTTATCTCATATTGCTATACGAAGTACATTCAAATGGTCAAAATACATACATTTCTTCATATCCGTGCATTTTTAGTCACTGTAAATATTGAAAGGGGATGCAAATATATATCATATCCTGATCAATTCTTACGTACCATTATCCCGATTTCCACCCCAACCCCTCCCCTCTCCATACGTGCCCTTAACCGCCTATTACAACCCCAATCGATCCGACAGCAGCTCTAGGTATTACTACAGTTGTTAACACTGGCTGGAACATGCTGCATCATGTTCACACCTAAAGGCACTTGGGCGCATGCATCTTCAGTCGAATCTTCCCTTCTCCACTTTAAGTCAATAACCCATTTGCCGGGACGGGGGAGTCGGAAAATAATCCCATTTAAGACATCAGAGTTCGCTCTCTAGTTCCCCGAATAAGAGAAGAGGATAAGAGCTACAGCCCAAGAGACTTAGATGTCAGTCTCGCGGGCGTTCTGACGAAATTTCTGAGGGTTTACAAGACCGACATTGTCAGTCTTGAGGACCGCGCGCCGGTCTTATGATATATCGGTCTTGTGGGCTGTTGATCTACATAGATGTCCCAGTCAGGAACATATCGGGCTATAAACACGACACCCACGTTACAATGATGTTGGGGTTTTATATTGGTGTTCTTATTTCTTTTGTTCCGTGTTGCTAATGATAATGCTTTTTAAAATCTTATGATGATCTTGATTAGTTCTTTGAGTACAATCTGATTTTCTATATACTCCAATGGCTGGCCAAAATGCTTTCTTTATTCACATACCGCGACTTTCCGATCTGTTGAAATTGACAAAATCACCGCATGAAGTAACATTTGTTACATTCTTTACAAAAGTAAACAATCAACGTAAAATATGCACCTCCCTTTCTCATTCATAACAAAGAAAGTATATTCAGATATTGGTCAGGTGATTTCAAGGTATGTATGTATCATAACTTAACCATCACTGTGCCATACCTTAGATTATAATGCAGGTATTGTCTAAATGTGATGGCAACTTAAAAAAACTCGGAGGAAATATTGCCTTATTCCTGTTAATAAAAGGATAAGTTTTGAAAAATGCGTATTTTCGATAAAAGCTAATGGTTTTCGTGAACCGGAAAAGCATGAAGAAATTCATCTCCTAAAACGAAAGTCACAAGAGCTGAAAATATATCTTTGAATTTGTTCAAACTTTTCAAATACCCGTTGTTATTTCGCTTGCATACGGCAGTTTAACACTGTTCATTCTGGATGCACCCTTTGTTCCATGTTCCTTTCACATTGCACGTCAACCCCACGCCAGCTCTATGTCAGGAAAATGACGCATCCGTGTAGACTGGAGGTTGAGAAAAGGTCGTAGCTTGCGCATGCGCAGAAATCATTGTTACACACATTACGATGTGGTCTTTTATACTAGACGACCCATCCGTTATACTGTTACTTACCTCGTTTTTTTTTCTTTAAAACGGATACAGAACTTGACCTTGCCCCCGACGATGAGCGTCTTTACCTTGTAATCAAACACTTGAACACGCTTGATTCCACTTGAGCAAGTTTGCGCTTTGATAGACCTATCCAGCCTAGTCTTCGAAAATGAGAAAGAATGACAGACACTCCTCAATTAAAGCGCTTCCTTTCACCCTCTCCTCGACGTCGAGTCATAGATTCACACTCCTGTCTCGATACGACAACATAGCAAATAGGGCGTCGAAACGCCATTAACGCGCCTTCGAACGTCATCGATAAATTGACAAACTGCAAAACACAATCATTAGACTGCGACATTTCAGGGAATGTTACCTCGTTAGAGACTCCATAAGTGAAGCTGTATAAGAGCGAGAAATCTTCTGTTTACTGGCAAAAAAAAGTTTGTAGGGAAAAAAGGGATTTGTCGTTGAATTTAAGATCCTCGCTCGTTAGTCGTGAAAGAAATTGCCGCCAGCTATATCGGGTAAAAGTTAATATCGGATCCCGACTGCTTTAAGTGTGAGCGCTCGCGGCGCTGCAAACGTATAGCGGACTGGAAATGGAGTGTAATTCACAGGATTTTGTGCGTTTGCACGGCGTACTTCAGAGTGTTCTACTCTTATTCTCTCTCCTGCTTCTGCTAAATTTGTGTTCGCGTTCTACTATTTCTTTCCATTAAAAAAAATATAATGAAAACATCAAGTTATCGAGCTGAATTGAGCAAATAATATGGCTAACTGCATGCACTCAACCCTATAGTTAATACACTTTGTCACTTTCACTAATTGTTTTAATGTAAATAAAGATTACACTACCTTGTCATAATTGCTTGAAAAACCTAATCTTTGATTTCCGATTGCTAATTCCATCATTCTCCAATTGATTGTTGTCTTGTAACATGATTATGAATAGTATCGTATACGTTATGCGTGGATAGAGGAAACCTGGTGTAAATGTGCAGTACATGAGGGCCCTGTTTCATGAAACTTGTTATCAAGAACAAGTTACAATAACAGTTATAAGCTACTGAAATACTTGCATCTGATTGGCTGACAGGAAATATGTCATAGAAATGGGGCAGTTGTAATTGATAACAAGTTTTATGAAACCGGACCTTGGTGTGCATGTGAAGTACATCTGGTTTAGGCAAATGTTCTTCAAAGTATTGTGTCACTTTGTAAATATCTCCTGAAAATCTAGTTTCGCCTGTTGTGCTACGAAAGATTATGTTATTGCCTTGACCTTCCATGCCTATGAACACGGATATTGAGTAATATTTGAAAGTGACTCCTCCAATAATCTATATATGCGCCAAATTTACTTCGCCTCCATCGTTAATATCACATAATGGCTTCACTGTGATTATGGTAATAAAATATGTCATAATATCGCAGAGCCCATGCAATATGTGCTTTTGAAAATGGAACATACAATTCTTGGGAACAGCTTCAGATACTTGCACCATCGCTCAATGATACTCAATGTATCAGACTGGTCGACGCGACAAGGATTTCCTCGTCGAAATTGCAGCAACGAAGAAGTTAAAGAGAAGGTTGAGTTCTGGGAAAGGTACGAAAACAATTGTGAGCTTTCTCATTTTTTTTTTTTTAAATATTAGTTTGGAAGATTATCATAGTAGGAATGTCCCCCGACGAGGATTGCTCTTAAGACGCCCTCATATTCGAAACATGACAAGAAACAGCTAAAATTCTCTGGCCAAACCTTTGTGTGTAGTCCAATACAAACATTTCTATGTGCAGTATATGTGACTCTCAGCAGGATTGAATTAATTTCTGATCATTTTGGTAATTCCAAAACCGTACAGCATACACCAATTATTGTGTGCTATATAATCAACCTTCCCCAATGGCTTTGAGACAGTTTCTTTGACAATTCAATCTCATGACCGGAACTCAACTTTACTTTTAAAGATAATGTTGAGTATTGATCATGCCATTCAATTGCTAAAGAAATTGTCTAGAAGAGTATTATGATTGCTGATTAAGTAGTACAGAGAAACAACAATTGTGTATTATGAGGTTTTTGCTGACAATCATTTTGCTGACAATCACACACAAAGAAAATTACTTGACACAGATATGGGTACTTGGGACTTACACAAACACAAGGTCATAAAATTGTTAGTCTGAAAAAAAAATGAAATAAATCTATGAATCTGAATCTTGAAAAGATGAGAAGTTTCACAAGTTACTTTTTACCTTTTACCATGACTCAACTTTCTCTTTTATGGACACGATTCGCGTATACTTCATGTACCTTAAAAAGTATTTGGCGTTTTAATTTGCTTTGTATTTGGCGTTTAAATTTGCTTAGTGACCGATCAAAACACGAATAAAATCTTCTTACTTGATACAATGCACGTTCTTTAACTTTTCTCGGTATCAACTTCTTTTGTTTTCTCTACACTTTAAAGTTAATGTATCCTGTATTTTACTGAGTGAACTGGACCCTAGAAAAGTACTGCTATGCCGATGTCTTACATGACTTGCTTCGTGATCCCATTTGATTCGCATTTAATTCCTCTTGGACATAATATAATGACAAGGAGGATTTAGGACGGATTCTAAATGGAAATCCAGGCTGTCTGTATTGTCTACTAATCAATGAACTGCAAATGACGAGGTAATATTTTCATCCACGACGTCCAATGAGTTGTTAGATGGAGGACAAAGACGAAGATTATTATGAAGGAGAAGAAGACGACGATGATGATGAAGAAATGTACAATAGGAATTTTAAAAAAGAAGGTGACGATGATAAATGAGAATAATGAGAAGAAAAAATAAGACGAAAAAGAAAAAGAAGAGGAAGAAGAAGAAGAAGAAAACGAAGAAACAGAAGAAGAAGGAAAAAGAGATGAAGAAAAAGAAGAAGAAAGAAAAAAAGAAAAATAAGAAGAAGATGAAAGAAAAAGGAAGAAGAAAAAGAAGATAGGAAGAAGAAGAAGAAGAAGTAAAAGAAGAACGCCATCCACACTGAATCCCTTTCTCTCTTAGGTTTATCTGGCGTGGCAAAAGCACGTTCAATTCTTGTCAGAAATATTAGTTTTGCAATTGGGATTTGAACTTGGACCAATTTTTTGATCCATTGTCCGCTGACATATTATTACTAGATCACAGCCAATATAAAATCTTTGTAAAATAGTTTAAGTAAAGCCTGCCAATATCCGAACATAATTTGATGAGATCTACAGATATGATGAAATAATCGCTTTCTGTGGAAATCCAGAACAACATCTCTATAACTTGGGATGTTTGTACAAAACCTTATGTTGTCCAATATATTTGCTAGGTGTCTATTTCATCGCATCTACGTCACACCTCGACAGATCATCGCAACAGACGCCATTACACGACCGTCTCCCCTCCATATTCTCTCTATAAATAATTCAGTATCCTTCGTCCTTCAGTGCATATAATTTTTGGACGTGTCGGTACTATCTTTATTAGCGATCATCCGACTAATCTCACATACATAGATTCGTAACCGCCAGTCGATCGGTGATGAATTAGTTTAACCAACACCTGAGATCGTCGGAGGCGGATCCGGTGTTGTCAAAAAATCCAAGGGGTGCGAGTAATGTTTAATGCACATGATAATGCACATGCTGTAAAAGAGAGAAAGAGTGAGAGAGAGATAAAGAGAGAGAGAGAGAGAGAGAGAGGGGGGGGGACGTATGGCTCCTGCCCTACCCCCAACGCCACTACCCCCCCTCCTCCTCCCCCCCCCCCCCCCCCCCCTCAATCCGTCACCGGATCACTACTACACCTGGCGAGTTACCATGGTTGCATATCCCTGCTGCAAACAGACCAATTCCTCAAAATGCTATAAGAATGGTTATTCGTGATGACCCAAAAGGTTGCTCGAGGTATGCTTGATGAAGCAACATCTATTAAACGCAATATGCCTTTTTGTGTCTGGTTATAGGGTAAAAATATGAAATATATTACACTCCATATTAAAAAGGATATTCTCTCTCAGATAATGTATGCGAAGGAGCCTTGTGAACAGGTTGAAATGGCTTCACAAGTACATGACTTACATGTACAAACAGTCAGACCCAACTTCGGAAAACCGAGCACAGGTATATACTCCGAAAACGGGGCATGAATATAGAGCCCTCATCGTTCAGTGCGAGGCAGTGTATACAAAAGGCATTGGGAAAATCTTGCAAAGTCAGCCTGCCAACGATATATATATATATATTCTTAAAAATAATGCTGTGTGTCAATTACCTTCAAAATCCATGAATGATTCGCCATATGAATTGACTTTCAAATGACAAACATTTGAAATAAATATATCCGCAGCATTATTTTAGAAAATTATATTATCAACAGTAGGTCGACATTGCAGGATTTTCGTCATGCCTTTTGTACACACTGTCTCGCACTGAACGATGAGGGCTCTATATACATCTTGCTCTATACGCCGTTTTCGGAGTATAAACCTCTGCTCGGTTTTCCGAAGTTGGGTCTGACTGACAAATATCTAATCAGTCGTTATGTGTACACATGGATATGTTTGTTTTGTTTTGTTTTTGTTTTTTGGATTCATATGTTTTATTGATTTCATTCAATTTAATGTCTAGTACAGGTTAATCAGAAAAAACAATTAAATAAAACAAGACAAGAAAATAAACGAAATTTAATTTGTATAAAAGATACAAAATCGGTGACAGACTTAAAAATCTAAATAAAAGGGTTGAATAATGGAGGGATCGAACACGCAACAGGTTTTTCTCTTATGTTACGTGTTCACATGGCCGATATTGTTACTATGCCTATGTAAGGTCCTTGCTTATCAATGATCAAATTCAATCTGAGGTTATGACGCATAACCCATACAATATTCAGATACTGACAATGATAGGTCATGCAGAACAGAATGGAAATTTCGATACTATTGGATTCGCATTGCATAGTACATCGGCGAGAAATGATTTGAATGTATCAAAGGTTGCCTCCTATGAAGAAACCATACGTGCTGTGGAAAATGAGAGCAGTGGCGTAGAAGCAGGGAGGTAAGGGGCACGCGCTACCACCCCCTGAATGGCGAAAAGAAAAAAAAAGGACATGAAGGAGAGAAAAGGATAGACCAAACGAATTGGTTGACAGGAACCTGAAAATAAGATGATACTCGCCCCACGGACGTATGCATCGGTAGGGAGGATGCCGAGGTGGTCCCGACCCCCCCCCCCCCCGGCCCTTTTTTGTCATATGTCATTGGTGTTTGTAATTATTGGATCCCCTTTTTCTTATTTTCTTATTTCATTTTTTAAACAAAATATTGGATCCCTCCTGCATCCCTAAACAGATTCCCCTTAACCATTCCCTCGAATTCCGTGTGGTGCCGCCCATAACATCAGTACCCACCTAATAGTTTCGACTCAAGCTAAGCCTCTGCTACGCCAGTGCATAACTCATACATTCTGTTAGATTATCAAAGGACAGGAGAATTGCTACTTCATTGCTGTTGGCGATTCATCGACCTTTGTTTCGGCGATTTTACCAATTCCATGGCTTTTTTTCGAAAACCTTGTATTTTTCTATCGCTGGCTGGACTATTTCCGGCATATCCAGTCATACGTTCGCCCCCCTCCCCCCCCCCCCCCCCCCTCTCCCCCACCTTTCAAATGTACAATATTCATTAGGGAAAAAACAGTTGAATATTTTCTATTCCTCATAATTAATGTTCCAGTTATCTAGCGAGTCTATTGTATTGCATATGTTTTAAGGTTTAACGGCCACACTTTACAAGCTGTCTTCTGCGATTTTTTAAACCCAACCGTTAATCTCTAGCAACTTGTAAAACAAAAAATACGCCTTTTGTTTTTGCTTTCAGTAAATTTGATGCTGACTTTTCATCTCAGTTAAAAAAACAGGAATAAACATTGCCTAAGCCACCAGAATCAATCACAAAGTTGTTCTAGGGCATCATCAGGCGTGCAAAACAAATGTTATGGTAGGCGTGTTGATAAAACACACACAGATCGAATGCCTCTCACGCAGCTCACACAACGCACCGTGTCGCAATGATTTTGCCCCTCAACCTTCTCGCTCAGGTAACTTTGTCCCCAAGGCCAAGACCGTGATAAGGCATTGGAAACTGCCCATTGAAGGACGAGAGAAAACAGAGAGGAGTCGAGGTTAGCACTTCGGGGTACCCCTATCCACCCGTTTAGTTCGATTTCTGAGCTGCGGCGCCAGGGATTTCCTGCCCGTGTTTGGTCAACACTCCAAAGAAAAGCTAGGGCATTCGTTCATAGAAGTTTTGAAAACACGTCCCCTCTGCCGTTCATTTTGTTTCAAGTTGAACGTTACTCTCTCGCTACAAGGCAGAAAGCAGCATTTACAGCGTGTCGCAGTTGGTAGTTCAAGTACAAGTACTGATTCAACGTAGCATGCGCTGTACTTTTTGTAGATGAGTGTCACGTATCAATCTCATCGGAACAGAAGGAAAAAATGTGTAAAAGTGGAAAAGTTCTTTTTGAAAGATGAGGCGTTGTTGACAACATGGGGGCAACAGTGAGGGGAAATTGCCACTTTTCTCTGACTGCAAGATAACAAAAACGGTCCGAAGCACGTCTGGGTGAGAGGTCGGGGAAACGTCTGTCCGTGAAGTTTGGACACTTCTAAGATGATAAACTCGGCAACCATAACAAGAACAGATGAGGACAGATAGAACATGTGTTGAGAGAGTGCCACTATAAGTATGCACTTCAAAAACATAACTGCACTTTGTTTTATATTTTTTTTTACTAAGCGATGGAACAGACAGAAAATATCAGCTGAGAATTTTTCACCAATTCCTCCCAGACCCCCCCCCCCCAAAAAAAAAAAAAAATCCTCACTACTTTAAAAATGGCGAAGAGGCTCAAAAAATTGCCGATTAAAATTTGAAAAGGGAGTCTTTATCTCACCCACCCCCCCCCCCTCACATACACCCTTAAGGTACAAAAAGTTCTGCTGACAATGTTACAGTATTGCCCTAAGAAACTAGGGCAATCCCCCCCCCCCCATATCCTTCCCTGATGCTCAAAACGTTTTGACGAAAACTACGACATTGTCCACATAATAAAAGCTATAAATAGGGGATCTTACGATATATTACGGTATTCCCCCCCCCCCCCCCCCATCGACCCGCTATCCCCATATACTCCTCTCAGTGATGTCCCTGACTGGTGTGCTAGGAGTTCAAATTGAATTCGAGATTAAGGAGAATGGAATGAGACATTCAACCATGACGTTAATCAATTTGGCCGTGGTGGGGTAAATGCATATCTTTGAGAATAGAAACATTGTATGGATAACACACAGTGGCGTTCAAAATCAAGGCTCTAATTCGCCGAAGACTGGTGCACAATCGTTGTTTACATTGTAAATTGGTGGCCCGGGGAAATGACAATTCTGTGAACATTCATGTGACATTCCAAGGTTTCTATTGATTATTGTATAATATACATAACGGAAAGAAAATATCATTATCGTTGTGATTTAGTAATCATTATGTATCAAGAACTAACAACTACGTTTTCATTTCTGCCAATCATCAAAGCAATTTATGTATTTTTCTACAATACTTGTCCATTGTTCCTTGCAAAAATAATAATATTAATAATAATACCTGGCATTTATAAAGCGCCTTTCCCAAGTACTGGCTCAAAGCGCTAGATATATATTATTACCCCGGTCATTGGATTCTGGCACGACCGCACACAGTGTATGCACATTCTCCACTCCCTGGGGAGCACTTTTATCCATTTATTTAATGAAGACGTTTTGCTTGCTATTTGACTTTAAAATCGAAATAAGTATATTGCTATTATAAAATTAATCAAGTAATAATTTTCATGGTGGTCAGGTTAATCAGACGCTTGTTTTATTGTATTATTCCATTTTTCAATTTTTTTTTCCAGCATTGGCAATTAACCACTAATGCGACTAGAAGAGAGGGAGAGAAAGAGAGAGAGAGAGAGAGAATAGAGATATGAAGATTGCTCCTCTTTCAATTCCTACTAGACTACTTACTTATCTTTTTAGACGCCTCACAAATTATTAATGCGAAGGATTTGATTAAAACTTGAAGACGATACTACACAGAGAGGAGATAAAGACAGGAAGGAGGAGAGAGTGTGTGTGTGATTGTGAGAGGTTTAGAGACGGTGTAGGACGGAGAGAGAAGAGAAGAGAGAACGGGAAAGAGAGACGGTGAGAGAGGGAAGGAGAAAGAGAGTTGAATGTAGAGAGAGACAGACAGAGGAAAGAGAAAAGGAGAGAGAGATAGTGAGGTAGTTATACAATGCGGGGATATAACAAGATTAAGAGAGGGGAAAACGTGATACAGTGTGGAGATAGAGACAAATTGAGAGATGGATAGATAGATAGATAGACAGATGAATAAATAGACAAATAATATATAGATAGATAGACGTGATACTTTGGGGAATAGATATAAATAGTGAGAGATAAAGAGGATAGATAAACGTGATAAAGTGTGGAGATTGAGTAGGATTTAGAGAGAGAGAGAGAGAGATGGAGAGAGAGAGAGAGATGGAGAGATAGAGAGAGGAGTTGGGGACATGGGGAGAGAATAATGTATCCCTATAATTGAAATTGTTATGATCACGAAGAATGAGCCCATCTGGAACAAAATTGGAAATATGGATAATGAAAACTCGCAGACGACATTATATTTGGAGCCGGCGGTCCCGCGCCTCACTTTGCGAAACGCGAAAAGGAAAAAGCGGGAAAATTAAAGGCGTAATGATCGGATAATGGAGCATCAGGGAGGCATTATGGAGGCCATTTGGGGGTTTCCAGGAACAGATTTCTGTTTACGGGGAAGGATGGGTACATAGAAGACAGTGTTTCCTTTTGACGATAGATTTGAGAAGTTGTGGTCAGTGCTGCTGTGCTGCGATATTTACGTACGCATTATTCTAATGAGGAATGTATTAGGAACAAGTTAGTTCCTAAACATGGACTTTAATTCTGTGCACTTCAATCTGTAAAGGTAGTTTCGTGTATATAACAGGTAGTGAAGGGGGAGGAAAGTTTAAAGCAAAAATTGAGTTCTGGTCATGCGATTACACTGTGAAAGAAAATGTCTCTAAGCAATTCGGAAAGGTTATAATCATGTCTAAATAAGAATTAGTGTATACCGTGACGTTTCGGAATTATCAAAATGATAAGATATTTTCTCCATATCGCTGGAAATCACAAGCACCGCAGACATAAATGCGTATATGGGACTGCACACACATGTGGCATAAATGTTCGGCCCGAACACTTCAGTTTTTCCTTGCCTTATTTCGAATATGAGGGCATTTGAAGAGTAATCCTTTGCAGGGGACATTTCGATTAATGTTCTTCCAAACTGACATCAAAAGAATGAGAAAGCTTACAAATTATTTTCACTCTTCCCAGAACTCGAACTTCTCTTTAAACGTAGAGTAAACGGCTATCTTGCGCGACACATGTTCCAGTACAAAAATATTTTTTTAATGCAGTCATTTAATAATTGGAATCATTACACCAACGAATATGTGAGGAAATTTAAAGTTTAAAATACTTGCCATTTAATACGCAAATAAATAAAAATGCGTGTCTGTTTTTCTTTGTTTGTTTGTTTGTTGTTGTTGTTTTTTTTGGGGGGGGGTTGCAGTTCCTTTTTTTTTTTTGAGAATTCAAGCTGAATTACTGAAACATGACTACCTCATACAAAACGGAAAATCACTAAGTTCATATCTACCGTAGATAGTTCCTCAATATGAGAACATTATATAGTTAGTGTGCGTGTCGGAGGTGTTTATAACTATATGTCTGAAGTTAGAGCAATATGAATATCAACGGCATTCCTTTATATCAACTGATCAACTGACCTCTTTTCCAACTGTTTTCTTTTCTATTATCAGATATACCTATCTCCAATAATTAGCAATACTTTTATTCAATCCTGATGTTTGTTATGGTATACTTCCTCGAGCCGCGGCTCGGCAACGGAATAAGGAGTTCTAATTTGCGTAAATCTCGGCCAGTTACTAGTAAGTCGAAGAGCACGCCCCAAAGTGGTGTTTGCTTTACCGAATTAAAACCACCAGGGATTCCCTTTTCATCTTGTTTAAGCAATCACCACTTTCTTGCCCCTGGGACGGTATGTATGTAGGATCCCTGCCTGATCAAGAAGGAATAAGAATACACCCCCTAGCCTCTCGGTTATGTCTTCATTTAAGCCAAGACAAAAGCCCTAGTCCATGAATGTAATAATATCCGTCACATTATATCTTAATTAACATAATTCACTTAAGACGATATAATTGTTTTTACATTAAACTACATCCTTCGCATAAACCCCTCCCGAAATCCATACCGGGTGGTCGTTACTCCGCCGTACCGCAAAGCGCCCTTAGCCAGAAGAAGAGGGTAGCTGAAACAACAAAAAGTGCCGTTGTGTATTATGATAATGGGCCATTGACATTTTCCCCTAGATTGAAATATAATGAGGTCGCAGATCGTGACTGATTGAGGGAAGGGGCAACTTGATGCGACTTGAGGCATGCCCATGAATTCCTAAACAGCCCCGGTTCGCTTTACTATCTCGGGGCTTATTTTAGGGGTGCACTTATTAACCCTCACCGCACATAAATAGTGTAAATATGCGCATCTTTGTAATGGTTCATTATGAAATTTCGATGAATCTTGTGATAATTGACTCCTGGAAGGGCCTTGCTGTTACTTAAGTGTTCTAATATTCCTATGATTTTCGAGGTTGCGAGATTGCTATTGATACTAATTTTATTTCACTTAAAGAGAGCAGGTATAATGCTTAGAGACAAGCAACAAGTTTTTGCACTGGCAAGGTAGAGAGATATGTAGTTCTAACAGTGTTTAAGTTTGCTTGGTATTGTAAATAGCCCATTTTGCGATTTGGGGGAAGCTATAAAACAGTTAACATCGATTTTATGGAGCTCGTTCAAATATGAGAAAACGTATCGTTAATACTTCGGAGAATGAAGCGTATTGATCGATACTGTTTCCTGGAAAGTGATTGTATTTTTTTTCTAAGCATTGCAGACCTGGGGAGCGTTTCATCAAGCGTTTTGTCAGTGATTTTTACCGACAAATTTGCTCTCAGCCAATCAGATGCAAGGATTTCAGTAGCTTATAACAGTTGTCGGTAAAAATCACTGACAAAACGCTTGATGAAATGCTCCCCTGGTTTTATTGTTGATAATTCAATCACAACATTCCTGGAGGCAACCCTATTACACGTAAAGACGTAACCATGCGTCCTAGAAAAGAACCCCTCTAAGTCAACTAAATTGCAGGGATGAGGAAGTCATTACGAGTTACTACGATTTAAGCCGAGCAATCCCGCGTTGTTTGCCGATTTTGCCGACTTTCCCGACTTGGTCATGTTTGTGGTAAGCTATATTGCTCGGGATCCACAAAACTCGGCTAAGTATGATAAAGGCTTATGCCATCAGCTTGCTTTTTTGCAATTACAACACGATATGCCACGAGCTCCCTAACATGCTCTAGTTTGTCTTCAACATGGGTTGGGTTTTAATACTGTCATTGAAATTGAGTTGAACGGCACGTTGACATTAAGAGCAATCGAACCCAGTCCACCTGGATGTACGCTAAAGCTTCAGAGATCCTGATATCGCGCTGTAACACGAAAACGGACAAGCGGCATTACACATGAGTAGTCACGAAGTCCCGACCCGAGTTAGACCCGAGCTTGTTATGAGTCGCATATATACTCTGAACTATATACCCCCCCCCCCCCTCCTCCTCAGCCTCTTCGTTATGTCTTTAGTTATGCCAATTAGACAAAACCCTGTTGCATGACTCTAATAAATCCTCCAACCTTTCATCCCAATTAGCATCATTCACTTAGGTGACGACATAATTGCTTTTACATTATATTACATTTTTTTCGCATAAACCCCTCCCTAAAACCACACCAGGTGGTCGCTACGCCGTCGTAACGCAAAGCGACACTGTTTCAAAACTCATTCCACCTGGATGTGGAGAGGCCTATTACACAAGAGTAGTCACGAAGACCCCGAGTTAGACCCGAGCTTGTTACGACTCGCAGATATAAACTCTGAATTTACCGTGATTCGTAGCTGACTTCGGTAAAACTCGGGGTAACTCGTTAATATGGGATAAACTGTAACAGAGTCAGGTGGACTCGTAGCAAGTTCGTAGCGTACTCGTATACACCCGCGAGGTGTTCATATTGACATCGTACTGTCGAGTTCCTCGAGCGCAGGAGCATCCGGAGCTCTATGAATACATGCACCTATCTCGGTGCAAAGTATGAGAGGGGCTTAATTTCTATTTTCACAAAGTCATGGACATGGAAGACGTCAGATGTCATTACGACAAAGGCATCAATCTCGGCCTAAACTCGCGCATTGTCATCAGCAAGGGATACTTAATGCTGGCAGCTGGTTTCTCTCTGGGAAATCAAAATAAAGCTTTATTCCGTCAAAGTTGATGGATAGGATAGCCACACGAGTATTCACATTCTAATCCAATCAAACTTTTGAATCGAAATAGATTAAACATATTTTATTCATGCATGGGACATGTATTATTATATTGTCATCAATATTCACGTACAATGCGATCGCTTACGATGCAAAGGGGTGTGATGAGGAGGTGACAAGTAATTAATCGTGACTATCATGACTATATTCATGTGTTCCTATTCTGATGGTAACGCTGGCTTGATCGAGCTATCATTGTGGAAAATAATCGGTCTGTTTCAAATGTATTCCTTGAATGATTGAAATTTATGTAATTTGAGGCAAACTAATGTCATTAATCAAAGGAAGAAAATGCATTATAAATTTATATCAAATTGTTGTATAGGAATAGCTGAAATCAATAATAGGAAACGACGTTTTCTTTAGGAAAAAGATTCATGTTGCAAGGAAATAGCGTTATTTACAGAATTTAGGGGAGAAACTTGAAGCCTTCTTTTCGATTTACATAGAGGGAAGGAAAAAAACAGTCATCAAAAGTACGTTAATAAACAAAATGATCAGTGCCATTATTTGGTTGCTCTGCGTGGAATATGATTTTGTTTTCCTCTAAAGTAAATTCTATCTCTTCTCTCCCGGCAAAATCAATTGTCAGTCTCACATCAATTTCTTGTAGTTTTAAAATGTTATTGTAGTGAACTGATCCTATCAGGAGTACTCCCTCGAGCTGTAATGAGAAATAATGTCTCTTCTGGCGCTATTTTGGTATCAACCACGAATACCCGGACATTAAAAGGAAAATTTGGAACATTTTGTTATCGTGGAAAATGCACGTGGGCGAGGTATAACTTTTTACAATGCTTTGTACAGGGATAGCATTTTATGAGGAAATGAGAACATCAAAATAATTTGAAAAGATTCAACACGCATTTCTTTAATAGAATATCAAGACAGATAATTGGATCAACGTTGGAATTCTTTCAAATCATGGAAAGTTCGCATTTTCTACGCTGTGAGTCACCCCATTGGTATACATGGTATAGACAATCTTTCTTGTTGAAGCGTTAGTTCCATATTAAACAATTATTACTGTCAATGTGCTTTGAGCATTGACTTTATTCAGCGAGCACATTATTTCTCAATTACAAATCCTTGTCCGTATTAGAGAAAAGGAGGATTTTATACATTTAATCTTGACTTAAGGGAGGAAATATTCCAAATCTTTTATTGTATTCTAACCCGATTGAATATTAATTGTCATGGTTATTCGTGTCACTTTGAGTAAAAGTATCAACAGAAAAATTAAGATAGGAAATATATATAGTGTTTGTTACGATAAAATTATTCATCTTTCACAACAATGTGTCTTGAAATAATAATCCATGTATGGTGATATATTTATCTATTTTATGCGCAGCATGTTGGGTTAAATGTTCCCTATACCAATCATCCAACCATTATCCACTTTGCTCCTCACTTCGCATCCCTTTCCCCCAAGCGAGAGAACGATGCGTTCCGAGTTAAATTCCCATTTGCCATCTCGACCACCTGTTTGATAAGCCTGGAACAAGATGATAAACATGTTGACGTTGTCTGCTTCGGCAAAATTAAAGTCTACATTCACTTTCATTTGCGTAACGATATATATACCCCTGTCACACTAACAAGACCGATACACAACGGTTTGCGATCAATTGCAAACTTGAAACAACGATTCTGATTGGATAAAGGTCAGCCTTTTGAACGATACGTGCATGCAACGATGACCTTCACAGGCCAATGCCCTGCAGGGCGCCGTTTCATAAAACTTGTTACATGTATTAATAATAAGTTGAACAAAACTGTTATAAGCTACTGAAATCCTTGCATCTGATTGGCTGAGAGTAAATTTGTCATAGAATTGAGGCGGTTGTTTTTGATAACAAATTTTATGAAACGGGGCCCAGACCTAATTCTGTCTTTTTTTCCTTTCAATTTTGGCACGTGAACGTAATTGTGGTTTGAATGATACCAATTAAATGCTGTTGGCCCCTATATGGGACAAAACTATTAAATCGCTTATCGTAACCGCTGGAGAAGCGAGCAAACCAAACCTAATCGTGCTAATGTTATTTCTATAAAAGGAGAACGATAAAGAGAAAGTTCAAGTTCAAGTTCGCTTTATTTTCATATTCACATTTCACATTTCATTTTAATATATGTTGTCGGTTTGTTACAAGAATTAATGATAAAAATAATACAGTGTTCATGTAATAAACATAAGTACATAAAATATATTATATCACTTTGGATTACTTGTCGTAACTTGTAAAGAATGACTAACAATATTGGAAATGAGGATATGAAGGAGCCTAAAGTAATAGCAAAGCTTGTTGGTTCTAGGCTCCAGAGAGTAATAAAATATAAACCTTACAAAGCTGTGAGAATTTGCCAGATGAGTGTGGGGGTGTTTAGAGGATCCACCAGCCGCCTACTCATCCATGCTTCAACTCTCATTGAGGGCGATTTAGATCAGACACGCGAACAGAAACACAACCCCAAACATAGTAGTACGGAGCCGCGCTATCTGCTACAAGAACAGAAACTGATTACCAGAATGTTGGGCAGAGAAAGGTACTGCGATCAAGATGTAGCAAAGAAAGCGGGAGGAAGAGAGATTAAGAGTGGAGTAAAGAGACACATATAGATCGGAGAGAGGGAGAGATACAGTCAGAGAGAGAGAGAGAAGGGGAAGGGGAGTGGTGTTTATTGATGTTTTTTCGGTCAATGCAAACAAAGACAAAAGTGTGGAGTTTTACCACATGCCCAATACAATCCATTCCTTACATCCATTCATCCAGTGTCGCAGTGTCCTCGTTTCGTACATCGAACCCTACCACTCTCTCCTGCATGAGCTGTCACGTGCATCTATGCAAATGAGTGTAAGGAACACCTGCCCTTCCCTTGCCTTCTCTTGGTCTTTTTTAAGAGAAAGGAAAAAAGGAGAAAGACAGGTACTACTGCCTGCAACGCCAATCACTGACGAATTCAATTTGCCAGAAGAGTGTGGGGGGATGTTTAGGGGATCCACCAGCCGCCTACTCATCCACGCTTCAACTCTCATTGAGGGCGATTTAGATCAGACACGCGAACAGAAACACAACCCCAAACGTAGTAGTACGGAGCCGCGCTATCTGCTACAAGAACCGAAACTGATTACCAGAATGTTGGGCACAGATATCCCATGCGTCGATAGCAACCGCGAAGGACAGTATCCGAGGTTAAATGTGTCGACGTGCGGTAAAAGCGATACCCCTTTTATAATTGGGATTGCCCACTGAGGAGGCCTATACCTTTTGGTACATTGAGGAATTTTAAAAAACTTTACGTTCAGTGTACCGATTTATATTTATTTTTATCTTTCGCTTGCCGGTTGTTTTTTAATTGAATATAGATATAAGTTCCAGATTTGTACTTGAAACTAGTCTCAGACTGCGTAAGAGCAGAGAAAATATGGAATTTCGTATTATCTCAATTTACCTACAAAGTTCAGTTTGGCGCGATAAATTTGAACACTCATGGTGTATTATTTTCGCTGTAGCCCTCATCAGAAGGCCTGGCTAAATAGACATTATATCCCGCTTTACAACACACACTGACTCGTGAGTGAATCATGTCTACTACGAAATAAATGTGATCAGAAAAGCAAAGAAAAACAACTTTAGGGGTCTGTAAACGAGAAGCAGGAAGATATATGCTTGAATGGGTGTTCCTCAGTTCGGTGATAACGTACGCATGCGAATGTAAAGTGATGCCCCAAGCAAACCGTGCATTATCGTGACACGATGAAAATAGCGTGTGCACTTTAGATCGGAATAAGAAGCAACTTATTTTGTACCGCAGCAGCACTGTCTCTGCTTGACTATCCGTACATTAGTGTTGCAGTATGTTTTTAGTCTTCTAAAAGACATACGAAAGAATATCGAAGAAATGAACAAATAACGAGAAGAAATATCAATATTTATAGAAATAAATAGGAACAAGTTGTGATAGGCTACCTATTAACTAAACCATTTTGATGTATGAAACACATAACCTAGAGAGAAAATATGGTTTCCTTAATTGCTTAACTTTTTTTTTTACCATTTACAACATTAACCATGATGACTTCATAAAACCTATAAAACTTACAAAGGCAACCCCCCCCCCCCCCACTCCATATAATTACTGATAAATATACTACAGACAACCACAATATTATTTTCTTTTGTAATATCTGTCGTGGGCGATTTTTATCATTTTTTTCTCAAAATCAAAATGTAACTTTTTTTTTTTTTTTTAACGGCAGAAGAAAGCAAAGAGCTATGCAATGTGAGTGTATTATAGGGTTAAAATATTATTGTTGCCCATAGTCATTCTTTCCCATTAGACTCGTAATAAAATACGATTGGAAGATGAGTTATTCGGCAAATAATAGCTGCAATAACCTACACTTAAGTTTCCGCAGCGCATCACAATTATGTGAGAACACTGTGGTATAGTGATGAAGACTCTTGCCTTTTATGTATACGAGAAGTCCTGGGTTCGATCCTCGCTGGGTGCATGCATCCTTGGAAAAAATGTTCCACCCACATTTGTCCCTCTCAACCCAGGTGTAAATGGGGACCTGGTAATTGCTGGGGTAATGATAATTGCATGGCCCTCAGGAAGAACATCATTGATGCTGATGAGGCTTCCCTTCGTCAACAAAATCATTATCATTATCATTATCTCCCGACAAGAAAAACACATTATTGAAATAGCGTCTTAAAAAACGTATTGTACAGACAAAGTTCACAAACTGCTCAAAGTAAAACAATTCATTTATTTAAAGAAAGACCTACAATAAATCCACGGCTAAATAATGTAGGTCGATGTATAAATCTTTCCTATATACTTTCATTCTATATGGAAGCCATACAACACAATAACACCATAAATTATCAAAGTGACCACTAATTCAATTGGAAATTTTTACGACTGCGTGCACGACAGCAAGGCGCGTTTTTCTTTTTTTTTTATTTCAAGCACAATAGTAAATATGACTAAAAGCCGTTGTCAAGAAACAAAGCTAGAATAATGTCAGTTGGATTATTTGGATATGCAGCTATTTGTTTAAATCGAACAAAAGTTATATTCTTAACGAATACGCATCTAAAATGACCCCCTTCTTGACGCCAACATAAAGGAGACAAATCGTTTGATCTAGTTTCCCTGAAACGCCATGGGATCTGTAAATGCAGGACTTTAACCGTTTTTATCTCGCGAAGCCCCGTTTTCGTATCGTCAGAGCAAAGTGTTTCGCATTTCAGAGCAAAAGCGTTCAATGTTTTGATAGTTTCACCAACAACGCATCCTTATCTCAAATATCGCCCCCAATTGAATTTTATCAACCCATTTTATCAGCGTCCTCAAACGAGAAAAGAATAAAAGAAGGGTAAGTATGCGCTTCTTCTGCTAATGATTTTGAAATAGTGCAACGTCGAACAAAGTCAATATTCCATCTGATAAATTGACCTCATTTGGGGGGAAGAAAAAGGCAAGGTAAATTGGCAGGAAATCGTTTGTCTCACTCGAAAAGGCTCGTTTAAAAACGGCCAATGTTTGCAAAAGTATTAGCCACAATCTAGCTAACCGAATTTATATAAATCTCACAACAGATACAGTATCGGTTTTCTATTTTCTTTCAAAATATGTAGCCGCTGGGGGAATGAAAGCACTTAGGTAAAGAGTCAGATTAACATACTGATGCAATGCTTTTCGTTGCTTAGGAGATAAGAAATTAATTCCGTATCGAGTTTCTTTGAAGGTTAAAAAGTTAATCCAAAGTAATGAAGCTGCAATTTCGGTATTATCTGGCTTATTTAAGACAATGGACGATGGTCTGTTTTGACCAGCAAAGTGTAAAACAAACTGACAAAACCTCAGAAAAAATTCCATTCACAAAAGAAATACAAAATAAAAATAACACAAGCACACATAGGACAACGTACTAACGTGGACGCGTCAGAATTGTCGATTTCTTTTAATTTTAAGTACATGTGCAAGACAAGCTATTGCACAGTTTTAATGAATTCCATTCGTTATAATTCATTTGTTTAGCCTACATTTAAAGCTTGGATTCTCTAAGAATTTCATTCTTAGCCAGCATTGGTCATTTCACGGATTTGTTAAATGAATAAAAATGAACAGAAATCAGAAATAACAGTCATAAGATACAATCAAAGAAATCAATTAAAGATCAGATTAAAGAAATAAATAAGGTAGCAGGAACATCTGCTTCATTTTATACCTTCGACTGTAAGTGACCTTCAAATCAATTTCCTCACAAAAGGTCACTGGGTAAACTGCTGCGTACATCAGTCGCAACTTAAGAAATAAAGTCGGAAATGGATGCAAAGCCCATATTTCTATACCCCAATCCGCCCACGGCGAAAAATTCAATAGATAGACCAAGAATGAGGTCATATATAGACGAATTCAAAATCAATTTATATATGTCAATATGTTGACTGATGTTAGCAATTTCATTTCACTTGTACTATCAATATAGGTTTAAAACAGTAGTTATCGCATACATCTGTGCAACCACTGCAATAACACGATAAAAACTGCTTTCGAAAAATAAACTCAAGACAATTTCAATAGCCCTGTCTATCACCTTTAGAAATGTGCGAACATTACAATGGTGCGTGTATTACATAATCCGAACCTGATTTATTTTTCGAAAGTAGTTCTTATCGTGTTTGCTTGTCTTTTGTTTATCGCGATGTTTTGTTTTGTTCTTGTGAAGTTCGTGGCACAAGGACCCTTTTCGTCATCAACGATTATTTTATGATTTCAGGCCCCCGTTTCAGAAAACTTGTTATCAATAACAACTGTCCCATGTTTATCACAAATTTGCTGTTAGCCAATCAGATTCAAGGATTTCAGTAGCTTATAAAGATTATTGAAACTTGTTATTGGTTACAAGTTTTAAGAAACGGGGGCCCAGATTTATTGTTATTATCATGACCATTGTGTTTCTACATCTGTTCATAAATCTATATTATCAAATGTCAATACGTATAATTAGGGTTTTGTTCTATTTTGGTTTGTGTAGTTTTGGCCTTGTTTCTTCGTTTCGTAACTGCCTTTACAAAACTGCTTGCAAAAAGTACCTTTCGCATTTAATCGTAAAACATATACTTCATTCGTTTTTATTTTTGTGTTATTCCTTGGCCATCTTTCTCATAAACATTTGGATAATTTTTGCTCGTTAACCACCTCCCAGGCCACAGAAATCTTAAAGTTAGATCACTTCTCTTTCCGTTAGCATTGTCTATTGAACACTTACTGTGCCGTTGTGTCATTTCGTACAGACCCTACACACAAATCGCATAGAAGAGTTTAAAAAAGGGTTGTTAGTATAAAGTCATTTTGTTTTCTGACGGGGATACTTTTCTTTAGTTTTCAAAACATGATTCTCGAGTATGAAAACGTAAGTCTAAACAACCTTTGGGTTTTTGTTGTGTGTTTTTTTTGCACTGAGTAAAAACACAACAGTTTGCGGGAAATATACAGGCCCCTGTTTCATAAAACTTGTTGTCAATAACAACAGATCTATAACAAATTGGCTCTGAGCCAATCAAATGCACTGATATAACAGTCATCGTGACTTATTATTGATAACAAGTTTTATGAAACAGGGCCCACAAAACAATGGAATGGCGTAGGCAGTGGTATTGAAACGGCTTTAGCATCTTCGGATCAACTGCATGAATCTCGGTTGTTGTTTTTTTCTAGAACACAACCGATTGGTAATCCCAAAAGAAAATGCAATAATTTTGAGGGCTTACTCGGAAAATAAGAACAAGAATAAAAACCATGATGTACGGTGAGCATTTAATGTTAGCTAGCTAGTCGAGGCTCAAGGGAGCTTAGCTTCCATTGGGATAAAAGAAGGAGGCTCGATACAATTAACACCATTTTCTTCTCAAAAGATTGGCATTAACCAGAAGTTCTAGGACGAATGGTAATGATCATGACCATCATTTATTTAATTGTTGTTACTCTTCCAACAGAGGTCTGCCCTGGATGGCCGGTGTCCTGTTTGCAATCCCAGACTCTAAATCGTTAATAGTTTAAAGGTTCTTTGTAGCCAGGGGCGGCTCAAGTGTTTTGTAAAAGAGGGTCATATTCCCAAATGGCTGACTAGACTTAAAAAAAAAAAGGGGGGGGGGTAATCGAGCATAAACAGGATGGTCCCATTCCCCAGAAAAAAATTCTCTCAAAAAAAAAAAAAATAGACGAGAAAAAAAAAAACATCAACAATTTTTGTCCGAATCCCAGTGACCCCCGCACCCCCCCCCCCCCCCGGATTCGCTTCCTTCCAAGCTCAAACGATTTTTCATATAGCCCACATACCCGTTGTTTGTGTTGCGTGTGGATAAAGTTAAAGCTTGGATTCATCCCCGATGTCGGTGCCTCAAGTTTGGGATTTAATTGTGCAATTTGTGGGCTTTTAGTAGAGCGCTCTGGACTCGGTGTACCGGGCCGACAACCAGATCGATTCCATTCGCTCTTAAGTAAAGAGCAAGACAAAGCATAAAAAAGGAAAGAAGGAAATTTCAAAAGATGATAAAAGGGTCGTTAAAAGGAAAGAAAATAAGATAGAGACTGTAAGAAGGACACATTCACGAATAGAAAGAGCGAAATATGTGTGTGAGGATGCGTTTGTTTAGCATTATGTCCGAGGACATTTTCGGACAGAGAACAAAAAAAAAATCATGACAACAATGGTCCTCGGAAGGCGGACAATAGTCCTCGAACGTCGAACAATGAATTTATGCCTTATTCCGTCGACTGTCCGAGGACGAGTAACAATAGAGGAACAATAGTTGTCCTCGGAAGTAAAGCCATGTAAACGTGTGTGTGTGTGTGTGTGTGTGTGTGTGTAGAGAGAGAGAGGGAGAGGTAGAGAAGAGGGGTAAAAACAAAGAAACAAAGAAAAAAAGAAAGGAAGAAAGAAAGAAAGAAAGAAAGAAAGAAAGACAGAAAGAAAAAAAGTATAACTGCATAACGCTTTGATCAGTTTCTTGTAACTGGAGAAGCGCTATATGATAAAAAGGTATGACTACTATTATCGTTAGAAAGAAATTATTTTAAAAGGGGAAAACCAAGAGAGACGATGTGGGAGGAATGGCATTAGAAACTTAATCAAACTGATTAGGGAGGATGAGAATGTAGTCTGGGGAATATTAGTTCCAAATAAGCAGTAACATTATAGATCGCAAGGCCGACGAGAAGAGAAAAACAGGGAGAATGTGATGGTATGGATAGCGATATCAGAGTGAAATGTAACTAGAACTAGATAAAAGGAATGGTTCTCATGTGACATAATGCTGATATGCTGGTCGATATTCTTTTTAACCTTTTCAAAACAATTGACCACATTTTGTGGTTTGGCTCAATAACTTTTGATTCAGAGCTCTATAAAATATACCAGATGCATGAGTAGAAAGAGCAACAATTTCTGCACACACTATGTCCATTTTTGTTGCATGACCATATTGCATTTGATGCCAGGAATTTAAAAGACAAGAATAAGCTTTAAAATCCTTAAATTGGCAACATGTTGAGAGCTTCAAAATCATTCTTTTTTGTCAAAATTGGCAATCTTTTAAACTTTTCGACAAAATTCCTATGTATATTATTTTCGAAGACATCACACCTAGAAGCATGTAACACTAAAAGAAAAATATTAATTTTGCCAATTTGAATAACAAAATGTGATCACTTTAGCCCTTAAATAAATCCTGTCCTGAAAGGGTTAAGGCAGGCTGTGCAAGCCAGAACTAAGAAATTCTTGATATTAAGTCGCCTTCTAATTAACATAGTGCATCTGTAGTGCTGATCATTGAGACCTAAAATTATATGTAGTAATCACTCACACAAATAAGATATGTAGGATACATATAAAGCATTTGCTATTCACTGTTTGAAATTACTCTACACATTTAACAAGGTGTTGGAGATTATTAAGATATGCGACACTGTTTGTTGTTTAGTGTCACGATGTTAACATCTTATGAAGATAACTATGTAGCAATATCACAGAAACAAATACAAAGAAAAAGAGAAAAAGCAATAATGAGGTATAAAGGTAAAGAACTGAAAATCTACTACTGGGTGAAAGGGAAGGATAGAAAATTTTGTTAGGGTAGAATGAGGAAGGAAAAATAAAGTCACATCATCAAATGTGGCCGAAATATGCAGAGATAAATGCGACAGAGCAATGAAAAGAAAAAGTTCAAGAGAGAGTGGAAGAGAGAGGTAGAGAGAGGTCGTTTGTGTGTATTGGGAAGAGGAAAGAGATAAAACAGAATGTGAAATAGAGATGAAGAATTGGTAACAAACAAAACAATAGAAATAGACAGGAGTACATACTTCCCCCAATGTCAGGCACTATGTTCATATCTCATCTAGATAACAGACGAAAATACAGCGTTCCATTTTGATGAGTTTATGGGCGTGTTGGTAAACTGACAGCTGTCTTATTCTCACAAGTGCGTGAAAAACAAAAACAACTTGAATACCCTTTAACTACATTACTTTACATGCATTCTTTTAACCGGGTCAATTGATGCATAAGACACTGCGCATTAAGGCCACCGCACACCTTACGATCGGTCTGCGATCCGATTTCAGAAGAAAATGAAGCATCATTTGACAAATCATTTAAAAACGAAAAATATTTTTGAATGAGGGTCTGAATAGTCATACAGATAGTAAAATCGACAATACAGCCTTTGCCGAGTTTTTGAGTCGGTGGAATGGCCAAATCGGCTCCGAGTTGCAGTGACGTCACAAAAATCGTACGACTGCCTACGATTTGAAACTAATTTTGCCCTTATTCCCTGTAGAAAGCTGACAGCTCACCCAGACCCCATGTTTAGTATTCATATTACTTTTCAGAAGCTGAATAGGGTAGATTTCATTTGTTAAAATGCCAATATTTAATGCCATAGCGATTTATTTCACAAATCGGATCGCAGGCTGATCGTAAGGTGTGCGGTGGCCTTTAGAAGAGGTGTCGTGGTATGAAAGATAAACCACCAGACTGTGTATTAAATGGTGCGCAGTTCGAGTTTCAGCAACGGCAACCCCTTTTCGCAAGACATTAATCCAGGATTGTGATTGTCTCTGCCCTTGGCATTGTCCTACCTGAATGAATATGATAATGGCAGGAATGACCCAGCTGTAATGATAACTTTATAAAAAACATTAAAGTTTTCCCGTAAAATGCGTCTAATAACTGTAAAACACTCTTATAGTTTTCCACCAACAGAATGGGAATTGCCAAATGCTTCTACATTATTATTTAACCATGTTAACAAAGGAATAATCATAAAACTTCCTCAATCGGATCAAGGTGAAACAAGCCTTTATCGGCAGGTCCATCTATTACTTCTCTTATCTACTCATTTGGAATTGGGATACTTACTCTTCTAAAACCGCTGATCATATTGTGCTAATATACCAATCCAATTTATTACATTCAATTTATTAGATTGCAAAATCTCACCAAGAATTCATCTCGCTAACTTATTTCACATGGACATTCGAAAAGTTGTACATAAGTGTCGTATTCGCATTTACTATATCTAACGAATAACTCCATGTAAACTAATGTGGAGTGATTGATGTTTATTGCTCTGTGATTATATTGTCAAGGCTTGCTAATGGTTTGGACTAATCTTCAGGCCCCCTTTTTCCACCTGTGTGAGGTCATTAGTTGACCTGTTTAAGCATGGATTTGTATTAAGATAGAATGGAGTAGCTCGGAGGCGTTCATTACAGGAAGGCAAAGAATATAATACCGATAATTACTGTTAATAAACTTTGAAGCACTTAGATCATTAGCCATAGCGGTCTTATTGAAGAAAGCTGTTAGCTATACTTAGAGAAATGATAAAACCTCCGTTGCGGCTCACGTAGTAAATCAGGCTTTTCGTACAAGGCGATAATGCCGGAGACTGAACATGCTGAAGGAGCTGGAGGTGTGATAAAATGGCAGGTGGTTTTTATTATCTTCGTCATTTGGGGGAAAGTACATATCCCTGAAGAATAGCGGCGTAGGCAAGGGGCAGTGGGGACGTGCCCCTACAAATATCTGGTCTGGTACCTCCCAGATTCTCCCCACAAATTCTTTTGTATTTTTAAGTGAAAAAAATACGATAATCTAATGCTTAATGACACTCAACAGACTATGGAGCGAATTAGAATATCAAGTTTGTTTTTTGTTTTTAAATGAAAAGAAAATGATAATCTAATGCTTAACGACACTCAATAGACTGTGTAGCGCATTAGACAATCAAGTTTGAATATTTCAAAGAATTTTTTTTTTTTTTTGCTCTGTCGGCTACGCCCTTTCGCAATATGGTATGTATTAAATTAATGTCAATATTTTAAGAGTGTTCTCCACCCCCGGGAGAAAAGTAGTAACCCTTGTTAAATCCTTTAGTCCACAGTGTATTTCAAGGAAACTTCCTACTACGTACCCACTTACTACCCCTGGGTAGCAGGAAATATCTGTAGATGAAATGATTAGCAAAATAGATTGCTTGGACAGAAATAGAGAATTAAACAAAAAAAAAACCTCGTGGCACCGGCGGGGCAGGTATTCAAGCAAAAGTACTAAACACTTGACTGAATGTTGAAGGAATGAATCCCAATAGCACGGTGATTGTAGTAATGGCGACAAAATAAAAAACGCCCGGTACTCCCTTTAAAGAAACCACCGTAGTCTAAACCCCATGCGACAGGTTGTTAGAGAGGAAAGTACAATGCTTGAACTTGGCTTAAAATGTCAACAATGTCATTTGCGGGGGAACTCCGTTGCTGGGATCATCATATTAACCGTTCTTCCTTGGGATGGCAAGGGAAATTTGAGGCTCTGGGGCTGCGTTATCACGTTGGTATTTTTTGGCGATATTATTACTGATCTGATACACGTTCTATCCTTCGCTATGAACCACCTATGATGTCTATATGGTGTGAGAACTCATGTCAACTTTCTTAGCATGCTGAGATATTTCAACCCATAAAAAGAGTGGTTTTCAACTATCGCGTAAATTAGAGCTTTATCGTTATTGTATGAACTTTGTCGACAGAGGGCCCATAACATCCACGTTTGGGGGCAATGGAAGAGATATAGGTATATTCGATCAACAGAACTTACCTATGTGAAATATTCTGGCTACAATATTCTTATAAATCATGCATCGCTTGTTCATCTCTTTATTTTAAAGAAATATATACATATATAAAATATTAGGAAAACCTTACGTGGGCATTGCAAATACAGAATTTTGATCAAAACACGCGTAAATAATAGATACAAAGGACTACATGCGGAGAAATTGGGAAACGCTTATCTGTCGTAATTGCCACATGGACAGCAAACTTAAATGGTAGTTCGGGTTTATACGATGAATTGTTTTGAATGAACAGCGAACCTGATAAAATAAGCATCGTGAGAACTCATGTTGTTAGTCATTCCAACAAATCACCGAGATATTTTACATCAGGCAGTCCCCTTGGGGCACAGATTTAATCAAAATAAAGAATTGTTGAATATCATGAATCTCTGCAGAAATAAGAAAATAGCAATGAATTGATCATCGAAACGTCCTTGTTTATCCATCAAATATTAGATACTTCATGTTTTCTTAATTATAACATTGGACCTAAAATCAGTTCCCGCTACTTTTTCTCCTACTTAATATTCAATTTCAAGAGAGTTTATATTTTTATTATTCTATGTCGGGTACGAAACCTTATTAGCGAGTGCGTGTTGTATTACTTAAAGCTACTTATTCCGTTATTGCCCTTTCTAACATGCACTTCCACTAAAATGTGCAAAATGAATGACGATGACGTTTATGTTCAAGTTCAAGACATGTTTTCCATATTATGCCGCCCTCGATATCAACATGCTAATTATTTTTATTCACTTTCCAGATTTCACAAGATTTCACCAGATTGCACCAGATATATTTGAATAATCTGATTCATTGATTTTCCTCTCTTTCTCGTTCAGTATCACATATTAAGGGAGACATTTTGCCGCCTTGATTACTTTTGCAATCGATTTCGTGGGAAAGAAACCCATAACAGAAACATGTGCTGTTTTTTAGTAGGCCTAAAAGCTATCAGAATTTTGCATCAGTACTTGATGTTTATTTACATATCAACCTACACAATTTTTCATAAAAGTTAATGCCTTGCCGAATCTTTCATTACTAAAAAAAACACATAACGCTTAACAGTACTGAACAGAATAAAAAAAACTATTCCGTAAATTTAGTTTGGTATAGGTACATAAATGACGCATACAGTATCAAAAAACGGTCTTTATTTTGCTCGGCTCCTTTACACTTTGGAACAAACGAATATTTTGTCATTCCATAAGATCTTGGAATTAGTGTTACTAAGGATATTAGTATTTTGAGGGACTGATAACTTGGAAACAAAAGTTTTGCTTTGGAAAACCTTGACATCTGTTTCGGAAGAATAAAATAAAATCATAAAATTGGGGATTACATATATCATTATTGACTATAGAATGTATGCTAGCGTAATTACGTAGTTTGGTTGCCGCGTGATTAAAATTCAGAAGAACATCCAAAATATACCCCCCCCCCCCACCGAAATCGCAATACCTGGTAATAATATGTAAAAAATATGATACACCTTCAAGGCAACTTGCCTTGATCAAACCCCATCAAACTGTAATTGTCTCCTCTCTTTCTCATTATTCTTTTTTCCCCACTTTTTGTTTCGATGTATGTGATCTGATCTTCCCATCAGTGAAAATAAGACCAACTAAATCGTGACATCAAGCTACGAAACCTAATTAGTTACGATCAAAGTCGCATATGTTTACAACTTTGTCACTCGTGGACAATATAAACCCAATACCTCCTGCGGGAGTGTATTTTCAAATCTGTCGAAGCGCCTGAGATTTATGAAGCGGAGAAAGAGGAGAAAGGGAGGAAAAAGGTGATCGCCAAATTAGGCTGATAACTTTCAATCATCGACGGGCGGCTTTTTAGAGAGAGTGTCGGGACTCGAATGATTAAGGGAGGAGGATGAGGGGCATACATTAAAAAAAACTATAAAAACGAGGACAATTTGTCCACAGACCGATATTTTCCTTGTGTACAAATTAAAATGGTATACATGTACAAATCAAGATCACACATTAAATATAAATAAAAGTACTCAATTACAGTAAATGAAATAGCTATAACATGTGACAATACAAATATATGAGAGGTTTAAGATCGTTAACCCCACTTTCTTTACCTTAGTGGATGGCTAAAAGCGGATTATGTAGAAAGTGAATTTTGCAGTGGTGTGGCAAAAGGTTTCGATCCGGAGACTCAATGCTAAGTGAATACAATCAGGTGGTTTCCCCCTGGATTTGATCTCGGGATCTCAAGGTCTCCAAAACAACACTATAACTTTGTGACAAGTTAGATATTGGTTTTAGACCGCTGGTTGTAAATAACACGACTATGGCTAATGTATTACTTCTATATACACCGGTCCTAAACTGAAATACGCGCAGATTAGGATCTTCGAGAAAGTTATATTTCACATAAAGAGACGACTAGTCTACGAATCTTAAAGATAACGTTGTATTCTGGTCATGAGATTGAATTGTGAAAGAAACTGTCTCAAAGCAATTAGGAAACTTTGATTATATAGAACATAAGAATTGGTGTATGCTGTAAGGTATGTTGTAAGGTTGGAATTACCAACATGATAAGAAGCATGCACTGTACATGCACAAAAATGTATAGATGGGACTGCACAAAAATGTTTCAGGTGTTTCTTGTCATATTTGAATGTGAGGGCACTTGAAGAGCAATCCTTTTCAGGAGACATGTCTACTATGATAACATTCCAAACAAACATAATACGAAGGAGAAAGCTCACAAATTATTTTTGTACCTTTCCCAGAACTCAACCTTTCCTTGAAGGCCAAAGGCACCCCATTTTTATGATTTTTTTTATATTGACCATAATAGCAAGGTGTTTTCAAGAGTTATACATTTTAGAATCTACACGCACTGTACTGTACACACGACCACATTTTAAGACCACACCATGTAACGTCAGGACGTTTAACATAATTCATATCCGCCTCTCTCCTTAGTCCCATATCAACGGTATCCATTGTCGGGAAGAAAAGCAAATACCTTTTTTGACTGGTTGGGAATTGTATGGGCCCCTTATGTGTACACAACGGCGCGGCGCCTTCAATCAGCGCAAGTGCTACGCCCGACATTACGTGGCGTCTTCGCCTTGCTATACTGTCAATTACTACCCCCGTCCTGCGCGTTATTGATGTTTGGGAGCGTCGAGAAGGAGAAAAAGGCGAGGAAATTGTGGCATGTATCTCAGGATGTTCGAATTTCCGACTGATAGGCAGCTTATACCATTCAACGATTTGTCGAGTGAGAGCAAAAGGGTTGTAAGTACCACTACATCCTGATTAGCAATCGCTTTATAAATCCTGTAGTAATTATCGGCAAATGTGTAGCTAGATACTGACGAAGGAAGAAGAATAAGATGATAGCATATTATCAAAACCAGCTTATTCAACATGTTATCAAGTGAGGGCAGGAGGGGCTTAAGTGCCACTGCATAACGATTAGTAATCTTGTCATTATTTCAGCACTTATTGGCAAGATCGTACTAGAAAGAAACATAGAAAAACAGAAATGCATTTATTGCAGTCTCCCACCTGAATTTAAAGTAAGAATCAGTGATCATATCCCCCAATAAATGGTATTACACCATTCAAAGAGTTGCCGAGTGAGGGAAAATGGACGTAAGTGCCACTTCACGATGATTATACCAATCGCATCGTAGGTCCTGCAATTACTAACAAGTATACAGCAAGAAAGGAGAAAAGGAAAAAAAATCATCGTAATACTCAGAGGCAATAGAAAATGATCAACTATCAAATTCTTGATTAAAGGCGGAGTGAATGTAGTAGTGAGAATGATAATCATTTACTTTTATTACTTTATTACTTTATTACTTTAATTACTTTAATATTACTTTATATTACTTTAATACAAAACCGTCTTTTTATATCTTTTTTTTAAAGACTTTGAGGTTATATCCTTATATCCAGTTTTATTCACCTCATGACGCGGATGTATAATGAAGGGATTGGCAAAAACAAAAACAAATGACTCCAATGTGGGTAATATAATATGAAGGAAAGTGGTTAGAAAGAGGCAATTAGGAGAGATTAAGGTTTGTTATTGGAATAGATGTAAAATGATAAGAGGAAGCAGCTCAGGCAATGCTGTTGAATAAAACGAATTAAAGTACATCAACGAGGTATTTTACCAAAAGAAATGCTTTGACTATAGACTCAATGGGACTGTAATTGACGGCGGCTGTCCTCTTTATCTAAAAAGAAAGGATTATTTAGTGTTTCAAACAAAGTGTATGTTACACGGGGTGATTTATCCCTTTAAGCGAGGTGATGAGTGACTGACATTTAAGCGACCTATTATCGGATCGGCGTGTGAATGCAGGTAATTACTCCAGGATGTTTGGACACACGCACACCCACACGCAGGCACCCTCGCGCACACAGGTGAACGACGATCGGATAAACACCGAAGTGATGAGAAGAAGCTCGTGGCGCGACAGAAAGCGAAGGAGAATCCTCAGATTCTTAGCGGATCTCTCTAGCGGCGATATGTCCCGGTTTATTAGTGAAGCTGCCATGGTAATGAATCAATTTCATTGTTACAGATCGCAGGCTATTGATCGCAACTGAGGAAAAAGTGATAGATCGGAGCAGATTGAAAGGGTGGATGGATGACAGAGCATGAGTAGCCACGCTTTCGATTATTGTGATAGTCGCACGCGATTTGAAGTGAAGGGCTGGTCACATTTGTCCGATAACGAAATTTCGTTATCGTTATCGCTATCTGATAAATGTGACCTGCCCGTAAAGAATGGATGCAAAGACGATGAACAAATGAACGTATCTATTGATGTGTGATCCAGTTTCTTCCAAATCAATCTTAGCATAAGCTTCTGTCTTTACAAGCAACTTGGAATATTCAAATAATTTATTTAAGGTTAACTAGAATTGCGGAAAAGAGTTTTATTTCAACACTAGGTGCGCTTTTAAATGGGTACCAAAGTAAATGTGCCTATAGCCTACACGTATATTTAACGTAAGTAGTGAATAAACAGGATATAAATGAAATAAATGAATAATATTACCTCATAGATTATTAGGACCAACTTTATTATGTTAAACGTAAAATCTACAGAACGTAAATTTGGGCCTGCACGCACAAGGTTAGTTTGTGTTCTTCTTTTTTTTTTGGGGGGGGGGGGGTGTTTGTTTGTTGTTGTTGTTTTTTTAGCTGATCGCCTTAGGCTCAGAAACTTTGCCCCTTTTGAACCCAAGATCTTGATATGTCACTGCCTTCAATCTTTCAATTCATATTCGATTTATATCTTAGAATATTATGATCACTGTTCTTATGCCTTCCTGGCTTTTAATTCTTGATATTATTTAAGGGGATAAATCTGTTGTAAAGCCACGTATCTCAATATTTACGGTTTTAATGAATGACATAATCCTCGGGATTCGCAGTTTTCATGGATCTCCTTTATTTTATCACAGATATCATGATTCCAACACAACGGGTCATATCATAACAGTCTTCAAACAATATAATAAAAAGTTTGAAGTCTACTTTATAGTTTCTTTAATAACAAAATCGAGATGCAAGTCGGTCCGGATTTACCTCGCATCATCTGTCTTCGATTTAATATAAAAATCGTGTTGCTGACGATCCCTGTCAGAAATGTTTAGGCCACTCTTCGTGATTAGTATAGGAGGGTCATGGAGTGATTAAGTTCTCTTTTTTATTATTATTTCCATTTCCGAAAAGCATGGAAAACATGCAACAATGTGCAAGGAAATGAGAGAAAAAGCTTATTTCTCTCAAGAAATAGCTTGAAAGAAATAGCTGAAATACATGTACATGTGTGTATTATACGGTATATATACATATACATTGCGTATCAAATAAAAGTATACCCAGATTTGATAGCTTGTAATAAAAATGTCATAACCGATGTGACTTTGAATATTCATTTCAAGGTGAAGAGCAACTTGTTTTCTGTCCAGTTGTACCTCATTTTTTTTAATTCTTGCAATGGATGACTGAGCACCAGGGATTTTAAAAAGTGTTGTCAAAGTCTCCTATAGTTCCAAGTTTGGGCTGATGCAACGAATTCTCCTTTGTGCTTCAGTGCTTCATTGTTTAAAGTGATCCAGTGTATATAAACTTTCAAATGACCTTGTTTCAATCCATATGATAATCTCTAATTTATTTTAACAGCCTTCTAACTTCATGTCTCGTGATAACTAAAAACTCTCTGCTCATTTGTCAATTGCACCATGTCACCTGCATAAGGTCACACGGTGTTATTCGCGAATAGCACAAGAACTCAAAGGTTTACTGACCTTAAAGACTAAACAGAAGAAAAAGAAGGATACGTGTGTTGAGAATTACCAAGGTAATTGATAGTAGACTTTTAAAAAAAATAGCTTCCAAAATAAATGTCCATTTTGAATGACTCGGTAAAAAGGCTTACCTTAAAAAAGGGATGCGGATGAAGCCAAGATTGTGTTATCATGGCAAATTAAATATCATAAATTTAGCTTGTAATAAGCCCTTTCTTGAATTTGAGTTCACTTTAACACCTTTTCTATTCAACTGCACAAAATCAAATGAAAATAACCCAGCAATTGTTTTACAACCGGGGTAACTAACGCATAATTAGTTTGCCGGACCCACACCCCCTGCTTCAGCCCAAACTTGGTACAAGAGGATTTTGACAATACTTTTTGAAAAGCCTGCTGCTCAGTTATTCGTGGTTGCAAAGTTATGACTAAGGTAACAATACAGAGAATGTAAGTTGTTCTATACTATGAAATAAATTTAAATATTATAGATGTTATAAATTTGTGATTAGAAACTACCAAAGTTAGGTATACTTCTTTTTAATACGCACTGTATATATATATTGCGAGAAATGAAAATGAGAGAATAATGGTTGCATAGATGAAATCAATGTTCCCCAGAGCTGTCCTCACTTCTTTAAATTTTGGCAAAGGTTGAAAAAATATCTCTGCCGGGAATCGAAGCCGGGTCGTGGGCTTAGAACGCCAATGCCTTAACCACTAGACTACGGAGACGGGCCAGTGGTTTTGGCGATAGCAGATTCAATTGACCGACAGATTGACAAATAATAAGGTTGAAGAAATACAAGAAATTCACAAGATTTTCGCACAAAAAGCGTTATTGGAGGGGGGAACGTATGGATCCCCCTGATACCCCTAGTGTAAATCACCTGTCTGCGGCCTTTTACGTAGATCAAATTCTCTACTTTTGCTCAATATAATGGCAATAAACTGATCAGTGGATATTTTGTTTCTACATACTGCATACCAAACTTGTTTTTCCAACTATACATGACCCACTCGCCAAAGACATATGGGATACTAGCATTGAAGGCAACAGTATAGGAAATTGACAATGAGCTTTTCCATCAACCTTTTAACCCTTCGCTGTACCCGCCTCAAGGAAATCACCATATTTTTCGGTCGTCTGCTCGTCGTTACGAACGCCAGAACAGGTGGAAATCAATCACTTTGATTTCAATTGAAAAGAAGCGATGCAATGATTTGCCCAGAATCAGATTTTCGATTCCAGTAATGCGCGGCCGCAATCAATAACGCAGACCATTCGCGTCACCCACGAAGGTTCGTTCACACTGCCGTCTTATATCGCCCGATGATATCCGGAATTTTCACGACAGAACGCTTGAAGTAAATTATCCAGTATGCTGTCAACTGAGCAGCGACGAAGCAAAGGAGCCCTCCTCCCCCAACAAATTCTTGGTGCCCCAAGGAAAAAATCTTTTGAATGTAAAACTTCATTATTTCTAATTAATTAGATCCGGCCAAGATTGATCTATAAGCTATGAGGCGCATGTGAATGTAAAACTTCAATGTTTCAAAATGCTTTCCTTTTCTCTTGGTGGCAACGCTTCCTTCACATAATTATATTTACGTGCATAACCTTTTATTTATGTGTTTATGCTTTTATCACTTCAAAATCCTTGCTCCGCCTAAAAAAAAATTTAAGAAATCAACGACCCTCTCCCTGTCCACCGACATTTTTTTATTTAAGTAGAGCTTTATACAAATGCCACCTAACTTCTTTTTATAAGATTATTTGTTTGAGAAGAATGTTTATTAGTACCAAAAAAGTTTATGATGTTCTAGTGCTCACAGAAGATTTACACCAATAATCTGAATTATCAATAAAAAAAATATATAAGAACTATAAGAAGAAGGAAGATAAGGAGAAGGAGAAGAAGACTCTAAAAACAATCTAGTCAAATATGATTATAGTCAGATTTGACTAGAATAGATATTCCCACGGGCAAATGCATTATTCTAGTCCAAACTACCAGCTTTGTGTATGAAGTGAACAGAATCCTAGTAAAAATGAACAGAATCCGAGTCAGAATGACTAGAACCTGATTAAGAAAATGTGACAAGGCGATCTGGTTAAAATATGACTAAAAGTTTATTTAGAGTGAAGAAGAACAAGAACAAGAACAAGAACAAGAACAAGAAGAACAAGAACAAGAACAAGAACAAGAACAAGAACAAGAACAAGAAGAACAAGAAGAACAAGAACAAGAACAAGAACAAGAACAAGAGCAAGAACAAGAAGAACAAGAACAAGAACAAGAACAAGAACAAGAAGAACAAGAAGAACAAGAACAAGAACAAGAACAAGAACAAGAAGAACAAGAACAAGAACAAGAACAAGAACAAGAACAAGAACAAGAACAAGAAGAACAAGAACAAGAACAAGAAGAACAAGAAGAACAAGAACAAGAACAAGAACAATAACAAGAACAAGAAGAACAAGAACAAGAACAAGAACAAGAACAAGAAGAACAAGAACAAGAACAAGAACAAGAAGAACAAGAACAAGAACAAGAACAAGAACAAGAACAAGAAGAACAAGAACAAGAACAAGAACAAGAACAAGAAGAACAAGAACAAGAACAAGAACAAGAACAAGAAGAACAATAACAAGAACAAGAAGAACAAGAACAAGAACAAGAACAAGAAGAACAAGAACAAGAAGAACAAGAACAAGAACAAGAAGAACAATAAGAACAAGGAGAACAAGAAGAACAAGAAGAACAAGGAGAAGCAGGAGAAGAAGGAGAAGAACAAGGAGGAGAAGCAGGAGAAGAACAAGAACAACAAGAAGAAGAAGAAGAACAAGAACAAGAAGAACAAGAACAAGAACAAGAAGAACAAGAACAAGAAGAACAAGAACAAGAAGAACAAGAACAAGAACAAGAAGAACAATAAGAACAAGGAGAACAAGAAGAACAAGAAGAACAAGGAGAAGCAGGAGAAGAAGGAGAAGAACAAGGAGGAGAAGCAGGAGAAGAAGGAGACGAAGAAGAAGAAGAAGAAGAAGAGGTTAACTTCGTACTTCAAGGTCACTTCTGAAATTTAAATTTTTTGTGAACATGTATATACATAGACATGAAAATTGTCTCCAATATTTTCCTTCATGAATCTTACTTACCAGATTTTGTGAATATAAAGCTGTGGCGTCGCAATTATTCTGCTTCTGAAAGATGACCCTCCAAAATGAGCATAAAAGTCAACCAAACGCTGATAAGTGCAGCTGTGCTCCTCAAATCAAGCTCGTCCTCAGCTTCAAATCCAAGATTTAGCTAGAAGCGAAAATGTGACCGAAGAGCGACGACAGCTCAGACATTGTCTTCGGGTGAAGTTGAAATTATCCTGGAAAAGCGTCATGGTTCAAATGGGAAAAGAGGAAAGAGGAATTGTTGAAAAAATACTGAAATAGATCCCGCAAAGGCATTTGAGATGATGAGGCCTTTTATCGCAAGATAATCATGAAATTAGAGGTATAACCTTACAACTTAGGCAGGGGCATCTCTATAAAAAGATGGATGGACACGCCCACCTTAATGTCTCTCTCTCTCTTTCTCACTCTCTATCTCTCTCTCTCTCTCTCTCTCTATATATATCTATCTATCGTTTATCTATGCATTGAATGTCGAATGAAATGGATTGATGGCTTTCTACTTTCTTCCTTTCTTTCTTTCTTTTCTGTTCATTTTTTACCACAATTCTTTTACGATTAACATCATTTTGTCAGCTCAATTGAATAACTTAAGACCTTTCCTATTTCTTTTTTTTTCCGGCAGTTTGGAGCTCCCCAAATCTTTTGTTTTCCTCTGTGTTTTAATACTTGATATTTGTGAAAATTCGTCAAAATTGTTTCGACAACCCTTTCCCAATTCGAAAGCGACGCCCTGCGCACTAGATCAGGACGAATTTCATAAATATTTAATCAAGAGCAAAATATCAGATAAAAGCTGTGTGGCTGAAATTAAAAGAGATGATTACGATAAAACTGTAGTAAAACATAATACTCTCAATAAAATGGGATGCAGAGTGGAAAGTCAATTATCGAGAATTACACTAAATTTAAGTACTAATCACAGTGAGGCTTTACGAAGATCAACCCTATATAAGAATTTTTCATCTTAGATTTTTCAAGGGTTATTTTTTTTTCTTCTTCATATTCGTAATTAAGTGCTAAACTTTCCCAACAAAATGGATTTTATGGGAAATGAAAATACCTTTATTAGAAATTACCAATCTATATGTTAAATACTGATTTTGAATGTTAGATTATAATGCCTATTTCTGTTATCATAAAATCCTTATGGCATCAAACATGTCAAACGCCATTTGCTAATCCAAAGGAACAGGCACAGATTGTGGAAATTTTAGTCTATGTATTTAGGAAAACTTGTTGTATATCCTAATGGCTATGAATATCAGGTTATTGACCCAAACCACGAAATGTTGCATATAAAAGGAAAGAAATACAACTTTTTCTTCACCTCGTCGAACAAAAGGAAATAGGCCTATATTCTAACAGTTCCGGGTTTAAAGTTAGTGTCGGTCTTTCTAAAACTATGAAACGGGTACAGGGAGATTGTCTAAACGACTCTAAAAACGTAGTTAAAGCGATAATAAATTGGGAGTAACCTGTCAGTGAAAAATATCTCTCACAAAGGTGAATTTCGAGGAGAATTCGAGCATATTTTGTTTGGCTCAGCAGAAAGCGTTAGTGTCAATTTTATAGGCAATATACCCCCACTGTTGCTTTACGGTAGAGTCAACTATGCCACCGTGACGTAACGATTGTCGATTTTCTTCGAAAACTGAAAGTCCTGAAACTATCTTTCAGGTGTTACCCTCTTTTTTTTCACTAGTTTTTTCTTCACCTTTCGTGAGGATTATGAATTAATAATTATATGTCACTCTCAGTAGGCCATGATAGAGGGAAGCTTTCTTCATCAAGCATAACACAAAGTTTTCGAATTTATATGCAAAGTGGTATAAAGCTTTATGAATATGATGAAGATCCGTCGCGAGGATTACATGTGTCGAGTTGGACTGAAGAAAATGCTCGATATATACATATATTTTTTGCAGTAAAATGCATGAAAAGATTTATATGTTTGCTGTTAATAATCTGATCTGATAAAAAAAATGCATCGCACTGTAATGAAGATGAACTCTTACAGCACCATCATGGAACATGTTCTATGCCTAATACACGTCTGATGGAGATCATGCGTGTAATGAGGAAGACCAAAGGCCACGCATGGTGACTTGAATTTGAATCAGGATGCGAAGCGGTGGTTAGGACCTGTTCATACCTGACGCAGTAAAGCGTAAACAAGCTAATGCCATGTTTCGACATGATGCCGTAAGCAGCCTAAAATAAAACCGCAGCTGCGAAATATGACACAGCGTTTATAGGCTTGGCAGAACCAGGGAGGATCATAAACCATTTCGTATACAATTTGCGCATGTGCAGATAAAGGTCATGTGTACGGACTACTGACCTCTGTACGCTGTCATTTTTTACGCTCCACGATGCGCTCACCTTCATGATTTTACATGTGAAACAGCTTGCGCGCAGACCAAGACAAATGCGCATGCGCGTACACTATTGGGCCATAACTAAATAATCTACTTTTAAAACAAAATTTCACAGATTTATCAAGACAAAAAGAGCTGAATTCCATGCAAAGTTTTTGTCCCTCTTTGCAAAAATAAATCCGCAAAATGTCTGTACTTAAAAATTCAAACGACGAACGTCAAAGTACGGTGATATGTTCCCCACGATCATGAGCACACATACACGTACGATGTGATGAATTGTAAGTTTAACCTACTTCTCATGTCACGCGTAGTCCATATCAAATATTTGATCTCTGCACATGAGGGCAACACTAATAAAGATGAACTGCCCCGATACATGGATTGCTTCATTTCGTGATGTACTATGCATGACATAAGCACGAAAAAGATGTGTTTGATAAGCCTGTCTATATTAACTATGGACCGTCAAAATTACTATGGGTTGTTTTGTTTGTTGTGTTATTACAAGTATAGGATATTAGGTTGGGGGTTGCTCAGTACGTCGCTCGGTATGCATAAATGTCCAACAAACATTAAAAATCAGCCAGAAAAGGTTAGAATTTTCATCTTTCAGCGTTGGCGAAGTATAATAGAAGATTTTCAATACTGGAATCTCCCTCCCCTCCACCAGCACCACTGACTAAATATATATTTTTCAAACATCTGGGGGGGCGTTTTATAAAGTGTCTTGTCAATGATTTTTACCGACAAATTTGCTCTCAGCCATTCAGATGCAAAGATTTCAGTAGCTTATAACAGTTATTGCAACTTGTCGTTGATGACAAGTTTAATGAAACAGGGCCCTATTCTTGTCAAAGTCCATGGCCTGGGCATTTTAATATATATGCCTTTTTTTCGTCACACTCTGTTTCCTAAAAAGTAACCTCTCGTCAAACAGAGTAGATATCGTCTGTTGAGGGCTAGAAGGGCGTAAACTCTGTGTTAAAGTGCATGAGCTAGTGCACTTCTGGTTTCAAACAGACGATTGTATGAGTGGCACGAGAATCAATTTCGTACATGCTAACAGTCGTTTATTGCCGTCACAGTCCATTTCTCTACGTATGGAGATAAAAGTGGCCCGAATATCAATTTCATTATGTTGAAAACATGTGTTGTCAGTGTTGTCTCTTCGCTGATCATCTTGTCAAGCATCTAGAGAAGTCTGCTATCCGGGTATCAATTTTACTTTCTTGGGGGAAGTCCCTACGTAAGCATGTGAAATGGAAACGTGTACTATCGCCAGAGTCTTGATCATCCTCACGGAGATCGCGTTAAGCATTAGAATGATATGAGTGGTCATGATATCTACATGTATTTTGTTTTCACAGCATATATAAAAATTCCCGAGAACCTGTATGATTTGCCCAGCAGTTTGTGAAATAACGTGCAAACGATTGAACGACGTTCATGGCGTTTCTAATTTGCATTCAACACAGGAAATGTTGGGACATTCCGGAACAAAACGATTGACCTATCTTAAAGAGAACAGGAAATTCGGAATATTACATGTAGATATTAATGACATTGATGGACGTTAAGGAAAGTGATGTGTTAGATACGGCTCGTGGATATTGGCTATAAAGATCACTGTATGTGACAGTATGTACTCGTTAACGTGTCCTACTACACATGTACTTCCTCGGAGGTCTGCAGACAGCGTGATGTAGCTTTGGCCTGACCGTCAGTTGTAGATCATACGACAAAAAAAAAACACAGACAAAAAAAAACGGGAGCGTTTGTATTGCAGCGCAGAATATAATTATCAGCTCTGATTTCCCGACTTACATTTCCCAACCAAATAATAAAATTCGTGGATCCTCAATTCTCAACATCCAAATATGTACGTTGAGCAACTAAAATAATATATAGATCCGGACACGAGGAGAATGATGCATGGAAGCACGCATTGCATATTGGAAGATGAAGCGTGATTTCAATACGGGGATGTGCTTTTCTTCAGAACTGGAAATGTAAAAATATGAAAAATCAATAGCCACAACTGAATAAAAAATGGCTGCATATTCTAGGAAAGCCAGGAGTCAAGAATGAAAATGCGATTTTCATTTCACATCCCACGGCTCAACATGCAACCCGATATGTCGCCGCCATCTTATGCCATAGTCGCCACCAAAAACAGACGTACATGTACTACTTTACATCTAAATGGCGTGGACGGGTAGCGTAGGAGGAATAGGACGAGTAAGTCAATGACTTCGGATGCAAAATGGATTTCTCCAGTGTTATTGTCCGATGACCGTTTGGGGGTAAATTGGCTTCTAATCGATGCAAGCTTCAGTGTATTCTTTTAGAGTTAAGATTCCCTGCTACACGATAGAGTTTCATTGATTGTGGATAGCGTTTCTAGAAATTAGAAGGAGGTGGGAAGGGGAGGGCGGATGGAGTAGAGATAATGAAAGAGTTATGGAGAGGGACGGACGGAAAAATAAAGAGAGACAAAAAATATGGCGGTACGGTTCAACGCCCTCGTGTTCACTCACAGTTGAACATGTTGATAGCCTAATAATCTGTTTGGAGCCTGTTTGATTGCTATGAGTTAACGCCCTTCTGGCTCCAAACATTGCACACGAGGCGTATTGGTCTGAAGTAGGACTGCGTAGGTGAGTAGTGCGATTATTGACGCGCCATGTATGAGTGATATTGTATAAATGGCGAACGCAAAATAATAAAACCGTCAAAAACATTACTGGCGTATGCAGGAATTGCCTTCACAGGTTCGTTTAGCGCATAGGGCCTATAATAAACCAATTGACGCCTCCTGTATAACTGGCAAGTCATGTTCACACTTAGAAAAAAAAGGTTCAGGTTTGCACCCTAAATGCAACACTGGCAGCACCTTTTTGGGTGCAATCTTGCACCCTACATGAAAAGGGTGCAAAAATGCACCTTTTTGTTCTTGTTTGCACCCTTTAATGCCCGTTTGCACCCTAAAAGGTGCAACTTTGCACCTTTAAGGGTGCAAAAATGTTTGCATCCAAAGGGTGCAAATTTGTTCCTTTTTCTAAAGGGTACAACTCTGCACCCTTTAAGAGTGCAAAATGTGGCTAACTGCACCCTTAAAGGTGCAAAAAGCTTCTTAGGGCGCAAAGTTGCACCCAAAAAGGTGCTGCCAGTGTTGCATTTGAAGGGTGCAAAATTGTACCTTTATTTCTAAGTATGTTGGATAGTGCATTCCTGTAGTTAATTATATAGGTGCCCCCTCCCCGAGAACACCAAGCGTCGCATTTACACCAGTTTGTCTGATATAAGAGTTGTTGTGCAGGGGTGCAATGTGTCTTGTCTGAGGTTGGGGCGGGGTATGGGGAAAAGGAGTGACTAGGTGTGGGAGGACCGAACCCTACTCGTCTTCAGAACAGGTGCCTTGAGGGGCGGAAACTGAAGCAGTTCCCCCACTCCTGATTACTTATCCTTCAAAGTACATGCTACCAATCAATGCCCTTCGCGCTCCCCCGAAAAGGAGTCGGCGCTCCTAATTCAGAACATGATCTTCATGTAACTCAATGTTTCATATCCTGTTACACAGGTGATTACCCTCTACAATGTCTTCGAAATTTCTCTCACGTGGTTTTCTCATTTTTTAATTCGTAGGTGGAAGAACACCAGTATATAGCAATGTCACATAAAATAGGATTGCACTGAAAATAATGCATTCATATTCCAAATGTTATTGGAAATAGTTTGAAAACACTAGGACCAAATTTTGATATCACATGACCAGTAAAAATAAGAGCAGGGAAAGGGGGTCTGGACATGATTTTGGTATACAACCTGTCTTCATGGTCTTCTAAATCCAATTAGTTTGATCCTATTTCTTCGTCATCCAGCTAGTCTAGCTGCTATCAATCTGGTCTTTACTGTCTTTACGTCATTTCGTCAAGTGTTTACCTTGTCCATTTAATTGTCAGTTTATCCACTGCTCGATATGGGCAACTGTCAGTTCGCATGAATTCCCAGTTGGTCTATGAAACGTTTTATTTCATCCTTCTTTTGGCATGTTTGGTCTGTGCAAGGGCAAAATTGAGGACACATTTGTTTAGATATAGGGTTTTCCAGCATGACACGGACAGCAGACACTATTGGGTAGTAATAAAATATGCGCCATGGGTCACTGGACGTCATGATATTTAGACTACTAGTATACAAGGAAACAGAAGAGGTATATGAATTGGGAATGATAAACCGAGTGGATAAAACATGAACTGGATGTAGACGAGATAGGAACACTTTTTTGAAGTTCTCATTAGACATGACCCAGTAATATGTAATACAAAGCCCACTTAACTTCTTTAAGAACAGTTCTTGGCTGTCTTTGTAATCAAAAGAACACTTCTGCCAGGCTGTATCCACCAACATCCCAAGAGGCAGTGATACCTAAACATGTTATTCAAGTTTCGTATCAGTCTGAAATGAAAGAAGTCAATCAATATCGCTACCAGTTACAATCACCATTTCGCGGCCTTTTATTTCGTTTTGGGGCAGCTTTTCAAAAAAATAAGGGAATCTATTTGAAATGAAAGACGCGTCGAGACAAGATAATGAAACGCGAAAGCCTTGACATTTTTTCTGACTGGCAATCATCACAGAAGGATCCTCTAAGCAAAGGAAGTATAAAGTTTTCATGTGAGTAAGGTTTCATCGAAATTGTGGCAATTTGGGAAAAGTAACACCATTTGATAGTGTATCAAGTGTAAAACGTGCCCGTCATTAGCAATTTGTTTTCTACGAGGGTATAAGGAACAACGAGGTGTACCCCACGATAGTGGTAACACCCTTTACCAAAACAATCTTAAGTTTGATTGACAAAAGTTTGAGAAACTATTATATTTCAAGGACGTGGTGGTCCTTAAAGGTTGGTCACAATCAAGAAAATCCTTGAGCCGCAAGCACGGATCTGCCCGTTTTTTCAAGAATCTCTGCGAGTGGCTACGTGTTCTCATGAAAGATTGTGACACGCACGGCCATCGCCCTTCCTACACCTGCTTCTTGCGACCATCGCACGGGCTCTTTGCGGAGGTCTGACGAAGCCCGAGGCTCCATACGGAGCCGCGACATGTCGTGCGTCGGTTGCACGGTACATGAACGGGGCTGTACATGCTCCTCAAGAGGTCTTGTAGGTAGGAGGGGTATGTTAACGAGGAGGGTGCAAGATGCCCAAGAGGAGATGCAGAGAGGTGCACGACTGGCTGAGACCATGACAAAAGAAGGACGTACGAATCGCAAGAATTGGCCCACAGCCGATCGCAGCTGCGGACACGCACGTGCAACACATGCACGATCAGTTGTGACCATAGCATTATACGAGTAAAATCGACGTTGTTGGGATTTGCATTACAACGGAACCCTTGGGATAGATATATCAGTATATGGCATAAAAAGGATGTCCGCAAACCTTATGTTTCCTTAACTTTTTATATATCTTTTCTTTTTCCTTTATCTCGTTTGACATTATCAAAACTGTTTTGCAAATCAGTGGTGCCGCTCGATACATTATTACGGGGTTCTCGATGACAAACCTCTCAGCAGTGCCATTTTGCCTTTCGTGGGGGGGGGGGGGGGGGGGTATGTGCCTCGTAACCCCCTTGGTTTTCGACGTACATGTATGACAATCATTTCAAAATTAGTAAGCATGCACGTCAAAGTAAAAGGACATTTTGGGAACTGGAAAAAATGCCAACAATAATTTCAACAAAAATCAAAAACTATACAAGTCTTCTTTTTCTTCTTTTTTTTAAATCTTCGTCATGAAATGGATACCCGTTTTCAGGAGTGCCGGAACACTTTCCTCGGCCTAAAGCTAAGAATTTGGAAGAGCCCCATGGCCTTGTCACTTAAACGTTTCCCTCTCCAGTTCCCCCAATTCGTTTTCTCGTTTTTCCCATCGGTATGGCTTTCAAGACAGCTAAATTGGATACTTCCATCAATGCTATAATCTCGGCGCAAATGTGCTAATCGTCTAGAGTGTCGCATACGCGTGTGCGTTGAGATAGTAGGTAAGCTAAGTTGTGACAGCCCGGCCATGCAAGGCTTACGAGGAGGGGATGGGGGCTGCAACATCTCCCCCCCCCCCCTTCATTGCGGGGATTTTGAACTTCGTTATTCTATATTCGGGCCAACAGAACTACATGCTCATGAGGTTCGAGATGATTTCGTAACTATTTTCTGATATTATGACTAATACGTTGACCAGTGAATTCCCTGTTTGTAATCATGAAAATCAATAAAACATATGAATTAAAAAAAAAACGTTAAAACAATGCAGTACATTATGACATGTTGCAAAAACAAATGCCTGTCAGCACGAACAAATGAAAAAAAAAATATTCAGGACATGAAACCATCGCATGCCACCTATAATGAAGAAAATATCAGGATATCATAGAGACATCAACAATAATTTCACAGATTTGTCATGGTAAATCATTAATGATGAGGAGAGGAGTATATGGCAAAGTCAGCTTGTGATTATTTTTGTTAATAAGTCAGTAATTTGGTGTATAAAGATGGAAAGTTCTGTTTTTTCAGCCTATATAGAGTGGACACCTCCTCAGCGAAATTGTGCCCGTATACCCAAAGTGAGAACTGATGTTAATGGGATACATTGGGGTTTGTTGACAAAATAACTTAGCAGCGGCTCAGCTTTTCATGTATACCTCTTTGCAGATTGTTGGATGAAGGCGGTGGAGATGCGATCAAAGGATAAATAGGGTGTGGATGGGGAGGATGTGCGAAAGATATGGTGTCAGATGCATTGCACTTTGTAAAAAAAAAAAGAAATTTGGAAAAGGGAAAGGATTATGGAGTTAGAGAAAGAAGAAAGATGAGAGAGGCAAAGAGGGGTGTATGCAAAAGGTATAAAAACCCTTGGCAGCATTTCACCAAACCGTCATAAGTACAAGTTTGCCGGCATTCCATTGAAACGCTGTTAGTTTTGATACACGCGTTTCAATGGGATGCTGGCGAACTTGTACTTATGACGGTTTGATGGAACGATACCCTGGTTCGCAAGACGATATAAAGAGGGTCGATAAAAATGTCCAGTAAAATAGTAAGAATGGGGGGGAAAAATCGTTATTTAGTTCCTTTCTTATACTATAAGGGGACATATTTTAGACAATATTGGTGACTAGACGGTTTGCTCGTTCGCTTTGCACGCACGGTGTATAGTACAGCGACATTTATAGGACGGAGAATAAGACATAATCAATACATGACAATGATAGAAATTAATGGAACTCAGGGATTTGTGCAAAGACAAACATCGCAAACGAGATTATTTTGTGTATGATGCATTCGAAATAAATGCTTTTCACAATGTTATTCAAGATGGGGTTGTGTTAAAACTAATATTGAACATAGTATTAAAAACACATAGCCCCCTTGTGCAGGACATTTGCCATGTTTTTTGTTTTTGCTGGTTTAGCTGTCTTTGCGTCCAGTCATTATGGAGCATCCGTGTATACCATTATCACCTGTCAATCTGTGTCATCGCCATTCTGCAGCGATGATGGGAAACCATCCTCTGTCCTTTCCGGTTCTAAATCTGTTTAGACGTCTACAGACACTCACTGTGGCGTAGCGTAGGTTTAGTTATGCGGGAGAGAGAGAGAGAGAGAGAGGGGGATGCTGGTCTAAATATGTAGTCCAGCGTGATTAACAATATGTATATGGTGTATATGGTGTATATGGTATATATGGCACGTCTTCCTGGAGAGCGATTTGTTGTTGATGATGATGATGATGATGGTAATAATAAGTAACGTTCATAATAATTAATACTTAATTCTCTATGCGCTTTACATATCATGTTTACAGTGCGTCCCAGAAAAAACGAAAACGAGATTTATCGATGTTTAATCATATCTTAATCACAATTATGATTAATGAATGACACAAATTTGTAAAGCTTCGATCCTCTTCTTTCGTTTGATGCCACTCATATGATACATACTTCACGCATGAGTGAATAAAGACAATATGAAGCAGTGCTATAAAAATGTCGTTTTGCCAACGTTATCTGAATTTCAAAGAGATAATCACATTTCAAGAAAGTTCATTTTCTGCCCTTTCGTATGACACCTCAGTCGGGAAAATTGAGTCAGGGATGACAAAGCTCTGTTGGTGTAAATTGATGCTTGGATTTCCATGATTTATTAAAGGTTCCCATTCTGTTACCAAAAAAAAACTTGTTGTTCTGTTGTTAACTGCATTGTCAAATAGACTAACGAAAACGTACCTCACTATCAATCATCTTTTTTATCATTTGTACTCACCACTGTACTTTGTTGACGATCAGCCATGCATGAAGTCTTTTGTCTTGTTTGTTTATTGCTAGGACAGGCAGCCAGGGCAAACGGATTCGTTTAATAAATCATGGAAATGCAAAAATCACTTTACACCAACAGAGCTTTGTCATCCCTGGCTCATTTTCCCCCGACTGAGGTGTCATATGAAATGGCAGAAAATGAACTTTCTGGAAATGTGATTATCTCTTTAAAATTCAGATGTCGTTGGCCAAACGACTTTTTGGTATCCCTGCTTCATATTGTCTTTATTCACTCAGGCGTGAAGTATGTATCATATGAATGGCATCAAGACGTGTCATTCATTAATCATAATTGTGATTAAGATATGATTAACAATCGATAACTTCGGTTTCGTTTTTTTTCTGGGACGCACTGTATAAGAAGCTTACATTAACGAATCTAAGAATAAATGCAACTCCACTGCAAGAAAAGGTAGGTCTCTAAGCATCTAAGGCTTCCTTAAAATCAAGATACATTCCAAATGGTTACGAGTAGAGATGTTTTATCCTGTCCCCCTCTTCATTTTCTCTTACTTTGGGTTGCTCTTTCTCAAACATACGCACTCCCTTCTTCTCTTTCTCCCTCTGTCCCCATGAACCCCCCCCCCCCCCTCCCCCGGCGCTACACCACTGATCATACATATCAAATCAATAGTCTTGTCTCTATTAATAGAGCTCATATGATGAAGATATGTCCATATGACCGAGCATGTCACCAGCGAGTGTCAGCGGCCATCGCTCGCCCAACACCCGGGGGATATGTGAGGAGAGATAGAGCTGTATCTTCATAGATGCGCCACTTTGTTAGGGTGGTTAGGGTGGTATCCAATTCATTATGCTGTAGCCCAGCCTAAGGCCTTGTCTTGTCAATTCCATGTCCAGCATCGATAGGCTTACAACACTGCATGAAAATGTCAATCAACGTTCCTTCAGATCTAAAGCCACTTTTGTCGACTAAAATATAGTAGTAGTAGAAGAAGTAGTATAGTAGCAGCAGTATGAGCAATGGTAGAATTGATATTTAGTAATATTGGTACATAATAATAATACTACTAATAATAATCATAATAATAATAATAATGATAATGATAATGACAAAAATGATAACGATAATAATAATAATGATAATAATGACAATAATGATAATAACAGCAATAAAATTAATAGTAATAATGATTCATATTTAAAGTAATGATAATTAGTAAAATAAAGATGATAAAATTATTAATGATGATAATAATAATGATAATGATAATAATGATAATAATAATGACAATAATGATAATGATGGTGATATTAACAATGATAATGATAGTAATAATAATGATAATAATGATAATAATGATAATAATAATGACAATAACAACAATAAAAATAATAGTAATAATGATTGATGATTACAGTAATAATGAATGATTATCAAAATAATGATAAAATTTTTAATGATGATAATAATAATAATAATAGTATTCATAATAATAATAATAATAATAATAATGATAATAATAATGATGATGATAATAATAATAATTATAACAATAGTTAGTTGATTAAACGAATAATAATAATGAAAATAAATGCAACGACATCAACATTAGCTAATTATTACATAACTGCAGTACCCTTTATGTTCTTACTCCGATCTCTTTTCAGGTTGATGACCGATCTAAATATAACCATGACCAAAGTGCATTATTACAATAATTATGGTATCCATGTGGCATAACTATCTGGGGCATACATGACATAATTAAATCACGGTTTCGAAGCAGAAGGTGATTATCGGTTTATATTTATCCCTACTTTGAGCGCATTCTGACGTACGTCCTGGCTCGTGTTTACCCCCATCAAAATGAGGTGCCGTGCATGGTCTGAGTGTCTAAGACCATGGATCAACAGATCCAGAGTGCGAATCTCAGATGAGACAATAGTGTCTTTGGCACGACATTAACCTATGCTTGACGTCCCTCACCCAGGTGTAATAAATCAGTTACTGGTATACGTGGTATGGGATTATTTGGTCACTGTAAGTGCTATAATATAGCAGGTCTAGTGGTGGGCTCTCCGGACTCCCTGAATGACGACCCTGGTTCGAATCCCATTTCAGTCGCACCTCTCAAGTGGTGACGTTAAAGTTCAATCCTAACATGAAAATAATCACATTTTGTTATGCACTTAGGGAAGACCACTTGGGTTTAAAAAGAGGCAAAGGCCAGCTGCCCCCCCCCCCCCCGCCCCCTCCCCAAGCTTCGGGTGAGTCTAGGTAAATAGTTGTAGCCTTTTCTGGCAGTGAAAGAGAGAGAGAGAAGGAAAGTTTCACAAACATTAACACTACTCGCATGCTCCTTCGTCGCTTGAGGAATTCGTATTTCATTTAATTTTACTGCATCAAAATATTCTTGCTCACTGTTTTGTGGGTCGTGGTCGACATCCCTCGTGAACTTGTAGCGTTGTCCTGTGTCCAACTTGTCACCTTTCGATGCTATAAATAAACGACCCTCATCAAGCCTCATATGACAAGCAGGATCACTTGTCACCAAGGGCATCACTAGACGATTTTCAAAAATGGGCGGGGACTATCAAACCATATATGCCGATAATGTAGCCTAATGCTTTACAACAATTAGTCAACGTTTCAGTTTAGAATGGTCGTTGTTTCCCCACTTGCCGACACGCCTCAAAAAAGCATATTTTTTTCGACAACCATGCAGTGACAACTAAGGAAATGTTGAAGGGGAAAGGGGTGTCGCACCCACAGCCCTCTCCTTCTGGCGACACCACCGACTGTCACGGTCATCAAGATCAAGGCACTTAAATTGCATTCTGACTCCCGCCATTTATATATCGGAACTCAACGCCATGCCACACTGATCACTACCGACATGGCCGCATTCTTGGTGCCACCTCTGCAATTTCTGATCACGTGTCGACGTGCGGCGTTTCATTTCAGTCGCCATGTTTAAGGCCATCTTTAATCTTAACACCTTTTGGACAGATGCCGACGTCACAACATCCCCCCCCCCCCTCTCTCTCTCTCTCTGTCTCTCTGTCTCTCTTTCGCACGGACCATCTTTATCGATTTTTGTAGGGGGTGCCGGAGGAAACGGATCATGTGGCTTGGAGCAATTATGCCCAACTATTCGAGACATTGGTGAATTAAACATGTACCGGTAATTAGAGTGCTTTTATGACATGCATGATGGGTAATTGAAGTCAACCCCATCGCATCCCGTTTGTGTTTCAACAATAAGATTAATTTTATGAAGACTGAATGGACCAGGAGCTAAAGCTGGAGGATTCGAACAATAAAATATTTTCTCTAATAATTGATAACTGATCCACGAACCATCAGAAGTTTGCGTTCCACCAGTATTAAGAACCAGTACAACAGGTTTACAGTATTGAACACGTTTCAATTTTCCCTCTTCTCTTCCAATAAGTTCTTTTTCTTCCACTTCTCATTTCCAGTGAAAAGTAACGCTGTTGTATAATAACACAATTTCATTAAGGACTTTCAAGAAATTAACTTCTATGCCCTATTGTTTTGCCTTTACAAATCATGATTATGATGATCAGATTACGTAATATGTCATTGTCATGTTTTTGCACATTTCAAAAAGTGACGTACAAGGCTAATGAAATAGCTTTAGATTGATTTTTGAAAGTCTTTGCAATCGTGTTTCATAAAATAATAATAATAATATTAATAGCTGTTTTCTTATATAGCGCCTTACCAGTTACAATGTAACGACCAAAGCGCTTACAGCATTATATAAACTGCATATTTAATGTTTGAGAAGTATGGTTCTGCGGCCTCCAGTGATGCAGCTATCTTTTCACTGCAGTCAAACCCTGAAAATGGCAAATTAGGTCAATGATGATGGTGAAAATGAACCATCATCCATGTGTTAAACCATTTCTATTCTACATATCATATTAGGGTAGTAGTGAGTGCTCAAAATTATTCAAATTAACACATTTTAAGACATGCTAGAGTGTTGCTTGTAATAATAAGGAGGAAAGGAAATGCACATTTTTAAAAACGATATTCCTAGAACTTGATTTGGATAGTAGATTTTAAAAAGACAAACGATTTACTATTAACTTTGGATGTGCATTTGCATAATGTATATTCACGTATCAAATATCATTTCGTAAACTAGAAAGGCCGTCCAAGGCGGCAGACCCACGCCTTAGCGGCGCTACAGAGTAGTTGCAATACTATACTAACTATGGGGTAAAAACTTCAAGGTCACACAGAATTTGCAGGGGTCAACAGATCATCACCAAAATCTAATCGATTCTTTCCTGTCACTATCCGAACATTCCCTGAAAATTTGGTGCAAATCCGTTCACCTGTTCTCTAGTTATCTTGTACACAAAGAAACAAACAAACAAACATACGGAGCCCTTTACATAACCCTACCGATTTCATCGGCGTGGGTAATAAGAGGTGCATTCTTCTGTTAATAAAGGCCCCGTTATAAAGCATATTTCACGGTTGTTTCAGTCACTAATTCACCAGGCGTGGATAATTAATTGAATACGGCATCCGTTGGAATATAATATCTAAGTTCATAAGTACACTAATCACTTAATTTTTTTTTCTCCAATAATTGTGTTGTACTTTTGATATGCATACATCTTTTTTTATTGTTAGTCCTCTTTATGTTCATTATATATTCCTCAAAATAAGACACAGGACTACAGTGTGAATAGTCCCTGAGCTGATTATTTTGTTATCCTGTTTGAATATGTTTTAATAAATAAATAAATAATTAAATGAGTGTACGTCACGCTTTTTGAATATTGTCATTTTGATTGACGAAAAGGTTAAGTTTCTTTTAAAGATAAATGGAATAGTGAGAGTTCCCATTCTTTTTATGTCATTTTGGAAGAATATCATGATAAGAATGTCCCCTGAAAATAATTCCTCTTCAATTGTCCTCATTATTCGGAATTATGACAAGAAATGGCTAAAAATAATATATTTTTAAAAAATAATCATCATTTTGATTATTCCAATCGGCCTTACAGTATATATTCCAAGTGATATGTACTACATAATCAACCTTTCATATATTGCTGCTAGACGGTATCTTTCACAATGTAATCACATGGCCAGAATTCAACTATGTCTTTAAAAGTACAAGACGATTTAAGTTCACTCAGAATATTATAGACTGCGGTATTTATAGCTCAAAATAGACCGAGCTAACAATCGCCTATTAATTGAAATAATAATTCACGTCCAACAAGGTCATTTAAACTCAGGCAGTTTCGGTAATAGACACTAATTACTCAACTGCCATACCTGACTACGTTACACCGTGTTAATTGAAAATGGAGGTCGGTAGTTTTAACACCAATGCAACAGCCAACCATATTGTGTATACGTCACATATAGAGAGATGTTTATCTTTAAATGTAAAGCTATTTTGGTAGTGGTAATGTATGCTGTAAAGTTATACATGTACATTTTTATTGATCAGTAGCAGTATAAGTGATATCGAATCTGTTTGTCTTCAGAATTCTTCAGGGAGTTAAAGATCCTGAAAGAGTCATGATGACGTCATGTGTGATTTTTAAATGTACAAGAGACTGCAATATCAGTCCCTGGTGTGCGTAACATACATACAGCGACAATGTAACTTTATTTTGTCAGGTGGAGCGCGCTCAATTTCTGTGGATCCGCCCATATTAAAAGATAGTTATCACTAATTGCATGTGAGAGGCATATGAGAAGCTATAAATTACGCCCACCAGCCACATTAATGAAATAAAGCTTTGTTACCTTTCTTTATCACTCACTCACCGTTTCCATTTATATTAACTTTCGTAATGCATTTTCGTTTCTCCTAAAAATAAGTACAAATCAATCAAAGACAGTCTGCAGGTGGTATGATATCCATGATAATTAAACCCCTCCAGACGCACGAAAATCTAATACAAGAAAAGGTCTGTTGCTATGGTAACACATGGTGGAATGCATCGAATAAAAGAGATTGCAAAAAGCTGAACTGTGCTAACGCCTTTGTTTTTATTCCTTTGCGACGAATGTAATCTGTTGAAATCGTCTGCATTGTCAGTTTGTAGAGGTAGTTTAGTTTTAGTAAAGTTGTGAGAATGTTATTTGTCAATATGAATATTGGACGAAAATATAAAAAGCGAGATTTTATTCAGATGTTATCTAGACTAGATATGAACACATTGCACATAGTTCGACACAGGCTTTTCACTCGCTCGCTCTCTCTCTCTCTCTCTCTCTATCTCTCACTCTGTTTATTCGTATTTCTTGTCTGTCTACCGCGATGTGTATCAATTTCCTTATTGCTGACCACCCTTTTATCTATATTTCACTCTCTCCCTCTCTCACTCTTTACCTTCCCCTCCCTTACATTAAATCTTGGTTAATTTCTGAAATTGAAAGCTTTTCCACATTTTCCCCTCTCCATCGGTCCCTCCTCTCACTCTCCCTATCTCTATCCTCTGTCTTTCTTAATAGTTCCCTTTCTTAGAATCTTCCACTCTTCCCTTTATGTATATCTCTCTTTATATTTATATAATATATTATATATATATATATCTTTCTCTCTTAATTTCAAAACACACCAAACATTTTCTGAACCGCAGTAAGCTGATACGACATGGCATGATCAATATTCAGAAAGACAATCCACCCGGTTTACCCGCATAGAGATTGGAATCATATCGATCTACTTTTCATGCATGAATATACATAAATTGTCATAAAAGAAATGAAAATCGCCAAGAAGAAAGACACTGTAGAGGCCCCGTGGGGTGACTTTTCGACCTCTTAGAATACCATTCTGATCACTTATAACGTAAGGTATAGAGGGAGGCAGAAACTGACATTTGGATCTGATATAACGAAAAGAGCTTTTCCATTACTACATTCAAAGCATATGTTTAACGTTGCTTTTTTAAAATATACTTAATAGAAAAACTTGATTCTAGGAAGAACATCCCGTAAATAGACAGCCAGCTAATATTACCCCTTAGGACAACTAAACCTTGGAAAATAAGACTTCTAGGACATTGGTATGAGGGAGGGAGAGGTGTCCCAATATATTTTCGTTAAAGGGAATTTGCCTAGGTAATTTGTCCAGGGAATAATTTTCCAGGGGTCTCTATAGTTGTCCCGATTTGATTGTCTTACAGGAGAAATTTTGCAGAAGTGAGGTAGTTGCCATAGTAACACTGTGTTATGAAATAACGACTAGGGTCGTTATGCAATCTTTTATACTGGGCGTTAAAAAAAAGGGAAACCGAAATTCTAACAATTCCAGTAAATGAACTGTATGTTAACTGACAATGAAATTCATACCGTATGAAAGAGTAATTAATATTCTTTCCAATGGGAACTTGTTTACGTTTCCAGGGTCATACGTCACTGAACACAATTGTCTTCAAAATTTTGTGCAGAAATCTAGTTTGTTCACTTTCTTGTAAAACACAATAGGCATGATGTAAGGAGATGCCTTTTATGAAAAGGCCTGGGCGCTCCGATGATTCTCATTGTGGATGATTTTCTTCTGTTTTTTCAAATTTGTGATATTGAGAGGTTATTCACCCGTGATTCAGGATTTTTGCTTTGTAAAACCTTTTTCAGATAGGAATCATTTTTCAAAGAAGACAGTCTTGGTGAAATTTAACAAGTTTGCATGCCAAAGAACCAGTGAAAAAGCAGAAGGATTTGCTATATCACAAAGAATTTCAAATCAAAGACAAAGAACATAAAAGAAGGAAAGTCTAAAACTCATATATGTGTTTAAAGATTTCATGCTGATTTTCAAAAAGGTCTCCTTTTTGTTGAAAGTATAACGGAAAATCGACCACAACGGAATCTTTATGATGAACAGTAATCATTATCACCACCACTTGGTACAGCTTGTTTCCCCTTTTTTTTAAATACTCCCTTTTAATTCTGTTTTCTTTGTTTCTTCTACGTTATCTCGCTATGTAGGCTATACCATGGCATACTTTCTTCAAGATATATTTATCAAAACACAACCCTGTAATAATTTTACTTGCACTTCGGAATAAAAGATGAGAATAATGAATCTCGAGCGTAACATGAGCTTTTCGTCAAGGTCTCTGAAATACCCATCTCTGCTCTTGCCCGCTTTCGTGTATATTGAAGAATATAAGTATATAGAATCAATATAAATCACAACCTGAGGGGGTAAGCTTGGTATCTGACATATTTATAAAAACAAGTCAGAGAACGATTCATTATTCAAAGGATTGTAATGGCATCCCATTGTTTCAAGGGCGAGCATTACCAAAAGCGCAAAAGACATATAACATCAGTAATTTTGTGCATTGAGTATTTTATAGAAAAGAAGAATTAGATAACCGGATAGAGAGGCAGAAATAAAAAGAGAGAGAAAACAAGGAGAAGAAGAAGAAGAAGGAAAAGAAAAGAAAAGGAAAAGGACAAATGAAAATATTTTCAGAAAGTAAATACTATACGTTAAGTTTTGTTCTTTTGATATGCCACGGAAAATTGCCATGTTAAAATTTATTACACTCAAAACAATATTTTTGTTAATGCTATACATATTCTAATAAAGTGTAATGTCTTTGAAAACAATATAGGCCTACATGGTTAGAAACTTTGTCTAAAAGTTGACAAGATTGGCAACTTTGATTTTAAAATAAAGATTTTGAACCTCTCAATGTGTTGTCAGTTGAAGGATTTTAAAGCTTATTCTCCTTCCAATTCCTGGCATCAAAAAGGAATATGGTCATGCAACAATATTGGACACAGTGTGCGTGCAGAATTTATTGCTCTTGTATCTGGTATATTTTTTAAGGGGCTGAATTTAAAGTTATTGAGCCGCGCAAACCACAAAATATAGAGTGATGGCGCGGAAGGGTTAGAAATCACTGAAAACATTTTACTTGTGAAACGAGAGAGAAGATGAAAAGAAAAGAACAAGGAAAAAGGAAGCGAGATGAAGTTGAAATTTGGGAATCCCGAGTTGGTTACATCTGAACTTTTCTTAAACCCTGGGCCGAACACTGTAGGCCTATCATTATAATTTGGGAATTCGAGATTGTTGAATTTTGAATTTTTGCTGGCACCACAAAAAGGATTCGCGCAGTTATGTTTGCTAAGGTGATAATATATACCATCCCACTTATACTAAATTATCAAATCTTTAGTATGATGGCTCTTCAGTGAGATACCCACAGCATTATAATAAATATAAAACCTAAGATTAGAGGTATGGTCTTAACTGTTTGACTTTAAACTTACAAGCTATGCTTTTTATTTAGGCTCCACATATTTTACATCGCCAGTCGTACTCGAAACTTTCTATGGTACCCGTATATTTTGTAACCGAATCTTTTGCTACGAAGTACGCTAAGTACGTTCTTTTGATATGCCACGGAAAATTGCCATGTCATAAATAATTACACTTTATAATTATCATATAATAATGAATTCCAAGTGTATAACAACGGTATACCGTTTTTTTCATAATGTAACCCCCTTCCTTCCTTAAACCGGCCCCATTTCTGATAATGATTAATAATATCAGCAAGAGTTATTATCCCCCTCAGTCGAACAACTGTGACAACAAAATTACGTGCAAAACTTGACAAAATCAATCAATGTCGAGTGGAAAGGTGAACCAAGAGGCTTCCATTGGAACAAAACATAATGTATAGGAAACAATTAAGGACTATTCAAGCATTTTTGCTCAGAATACCCGGCTCTCTCCCTCACTCTCACTCTCTCCCTCTCACAATTCCCACCGCCAACCCTCCTCTTATAGTCCCTTCCCCTCTCTTTTTTTTCTTCCTCTGTCTCTGTCTCTCTGTCTCTGTCTCTCTGTCTCTCTAAGTCTCTCGATGTCTTCTTTTCTTGTTTTCTCACCTTTCTATCTCGTTCTCTCTGTCCCGGTATGTATGTTTGTCTCTCTACATGTCATAATGTCTGTTTGCCTCTTTGTCGTCATTCTCTCTCTCTCTTTCTTTCTCTCTCTCTCTCTCCATCTCTGTCTGCCTATCTCTGCCTCGCTGTCTCTGTCACCGTCTGTCTGTCTCTCTTTCTGTCTGTCTATGTCCGTCTCTCTCTTTCTGTCTCTCTGTTTCAGTCTCTGTCTGTTTGTCTGTCTGTCTGTCTCTCTCTCTCTCACCCCCCCCCCCCCCCCACACACACGTTTACATATTCCCGTCTATTTCCTTTCCTTCAATTTCATTCCCCTTCTCTCTCTCTCTCTTCTTCCCTTTCTCTTAAATTACAGAAATGAATTTCCTTGAATTCATGTGAATGATGGTCAAGATTTCTTGGATTGTCACGAAAGGTCACACAGCCTGCTCAGAACCTGGTGGGACTCCCTCCCCAGATCCATCAATTCATCCGCACCAGTCGCTTCGTTTACATGATAATTTGACTTGGATGATCGATCGACCGCGTTGGACTAGTCTTTTTGAGCACGGCTGAAGCGAAAGCCAACCGTGACTTCAACGCAATTATCGGCTTCGTTTTCAACACGTCCATTCTAATAATATCCATCTTTTCGCTTTAGAACGTACTTAATATGCTAAAGTAGAATGATTACACAATAACGAATGTAATGCATAGTGTGGGTCAAGGTCTCGAAGTTGGTGAAAATAATGCTCCTTTGTCATATTTGATCATCTGAAAGGTCTAGCTCCAAAACGATTACAGTTTACTTTCAAATTAAATTTGGCATATTAGATTTGTGCTGAACAAGGTATCCAATAAAGTCTGACACTGCTACTACAAGTACTACTACTGCTGCTACTACTACTACTACTGCTACTGCTACTACTACTACTACTGCTACTACTTCTACTACTACTACTACTACTACTGCTACTACTACTACTGCTACTACTACTGCTACTACTACTACTACTACTACTATTTCTACTATTACTACTACTGCTACTACTACTACTACTGCTACTACTACTGCTACTACTACTACTACTACTACTACTACTACTACTGCTGCTGCTGCTGATGCTGCTGTTACTGCTACTACTACTACTACTAATAATAATTTATTTTGAAAACTATGAAAGGACATAATTATCAGGTAGGGAGATTCTGTCCGGCCGGACAAATCTGTTTTTTTTTCCTTTTAAATACAATGTTTTCTTTGGGTAATTCCCAGTCATTCTTTACATTATGAATCACTTAACCCTTTAAAGACAATTGACCACATATTATTGTACACCATATGCATGACCATATTGCGTTTGATGCCAGAAGTTTTGAAAAAGGAGAATACGCTCTAAAATCGTTAAATTGGCAACACATTGAGAGGTTCAAAATCATTGTTTATATCATAATTGGCATTTTTTCAACTTTTCGACAAAGTTCCCAACCATAACTAGTATATGTTGTTTTCAAAGACATTACACTTTATTAGAACCATGTAGAATTTAAAGAAATATATTATTATTGCCAATTTGAAGAACAAAATGTGATCAACTTGGCCGTTGAATATTTTCTGTCATGAAAGGGTTAAAGACCTCAGCCTGACCCAAAACAACCATATATTGACGTAAAGCTTAGTAAACAAAGAATATAATTACCCTGGGTATTCATAAATTTTCGTCTCCGTTTATCCATAAAAAATAAAAAAGATTTTTTTTGGTCCGCCCCCCCCCTATTGCGTAACAAGAGAGGAAACTGCAGGGGTCGCTAGACGTGTGACGACATGTCATGTATACAGCTCCGAGTGCGTCTACACGATATGTCGTCATCAAATTTTCACCCCCCCCCCCCCCCCGCAAAGTAGCGGTCCTCAGAGACGGGGCCCTCGTCAGAAAAACCACCGGGGCTCAACATTCGGGACGCTGTTACTCATTCCACAGGAAACGGAATCTCATGAAGTTGGTTTCAATTTGTTCAGAAAATATATAGCTCCCCGTGGATGAATAAAGTGTATATTTCAAAATTCGGTCAGGCTGAGGTCTTTAAGAGAAGATAGCCTTATATATCGATAGTGCAATCGTTCTAGAGCAATTTTTAAAGGTTATGCAGCTGTACGCTCTAACTTGTATCCAAATATTAGAAATTATAGAAACCCATTTCTGACCCCTTCTAATTTCATCAACATTGTGCACTATTCGGGCTAACATTATTCGATTAGAAGCATAAACTACATAACCAGGTCTGAAATATAACAGAGATTATATCCCTTCTATGAATATTCATGAGTATTCTAAATACATGACTGGTCAATTGGTGATCACGTGATAAAATTTAATATAACTAGGAAAAACAAATCTCTGCCAGAGCTCCGAATATCTTTAACTATTTTTTCCTGGGCAGAACTGCGCATGCTCTATTTAATATTTTCTTCCAAGGCGCTACTGCGCATGCTCGCTTAAAAATAGTCTATCCCAGTCCCTCCTCAGATAAATAATTTCCACTACACTTTCTCACAGCTTGGTACATTTGTATAATATCCCTTATGGATGTAAAGTTTCTGTAAAAGCGAGATTCCAGCATCAATAATATAAAGAAACTGATTCATTAACTACTTCTGCTTAACGACAGTAAAACTTGACACCAAAGCAAATTAATCGTCTTTCCAGAATTGACCCAGATTATTTAAGACCTTATACTATAATCAAGAAAAGTATTATTTTAACATCGACATGGGTGCCATTTTGACAGATGCGTGCGGGTCACCCTTGGGTGATTTATGCCATATCGGAAGGGGACCAACAAGGCGGACTGATTTAGAAGAAGGTGGGTGGATGAAGCACGTACAAGGGGCAAACTTGAGCCGTCCCGATGGAGTTACAGAAATGGGATCACCAGGGCGAAGTTGACCACAAAGTATGAGAGCTCGGAGCAACGCGGTCGCGTTCGGAAGATGGAATTTTCAGGGGTTTTTTTTTTTAATCTTTATTTGTTGCTGCTCATATACGGTGTGAGATACGCGGTAACGCGGGGTGAGTTATTACACTGCAGGGGCCTCAGAACGTTTTGGAAAGGGGGGGGGGGGTGAGCATGCGAACGAGCATATTTTGTGCTCACTACATAAGCATTGTAAAACGTGTCTACTCAAAAAGTGTGGGTTCGGGGGGCTGCGTTCTCAATTTGAATTTTTACATGATTCTAATCACCTTTGATATGAATTACGTTTGCGGTCCATGCGGTAAGTATCTTCGCGTGAAATCTCAAATCTGAAAAGTACTTCAGGCCAACTTTAGTTTAGAATTGTGAAACACAGCCTGAATGTGAATATAACAGCAGTCTTCAATCCTCATTTCAGGTTAGGCTTTTGAGTTCGCAGGCATCAGCACTATGAACACGGTGACAAAGAGAGCGGACAATTTATGCAGCTCATCATTGTACCCTCCACAATAGCTCTAGTAAACAAAAGGACATCCCTTCACTGCTATTATGTGACACCTGTTCTACATATTTTTACGGGATAGCAATGAATGGATGTTCTTTTGTTAACCAGTGCAATTGTGAAGGGTACAATGAGGAGCAGCATAAATTGTCCGCTTCTTTGTTCGTCATGTTCATAGTGCAGGTTTGAAGTGTGGTTTGGGGAGTGGGGGGGGGGGTGGGTGGGGGGTCCCTAACTTCCGAGGGGTAACAAATATTGTTGACATTTTTCTATTATCAACCATTGCTCTCTTTCCCGAGGCTGTAATCAGAGTATAACTTTGATCTTTTTTACATGGCACAATTCAGGAAATGGTTGATGAATGATGTTTATGAATAATTGAACGAAGTTGTACGTGAATTCCTTACAAAGTGAACAAGATAGCCATGGTACAGTTTCGTTTCACTCACTGAAAATATGTTTTGATATACAGGTTATGCGAGGAAATTATTCATTATCAAACACTCTCATCAAAGGGAGGATTGAGGTCTGGGAAAGGTAAAAAATATTGTGAGCTTTCTCATTCTCTTTATGTTAGTTTGGAAGATTTTCAAAGTAGATTTTGTCCCAGGAAGCAGTGTAATTCAGTTCAAAAACCTTTACATTGAAATACGCGCACTATTTCTTATGAATGATGTTGTGAATTATTTAATGATTGTCGGCGTAAAAGCTTTAAGGAAATGCGTATCATCGTGCACTTTCATTACCTTTTATCTGAATAAACCATCATCAACGACTGAAATGCATCATTTCCATTGATGTTAATCCGTACTAATCCATCGCTCATGTTCTCTGGAGTTCATGTTCATGACAACGAGCGGTTGCAAGCTTTGGCGCAAAATCACCTTGAACTTCTATTCCAGAGGATAATTAATTTACTGTTCCTCATGTTCAGAATGTTATTAAAGGCACTTAACAATAATTGAATTTCTTGGCTGCTGGGGAAATACAAATTTGTCGTCGTTGCTGTGATTAACGCAATCGAAATCTGTTTTTACTCTCAAATCTTATCAAATTTGATTAATTAGCCTGGGATGCTAGACAGACGCCCTCGTAAGGCGTAAATAAGAAATGATAAAAAGAGAGGGGAAACATCTCTATCGGGTTTGAACAGTGCAGAGTGTATATAGGTGTTATAACAAACGAGAATGAGAGTATTTGACTGAATATAAAGATAATTATATATTAATGAACTGCGTTTTTATACAAAAAGCAAAAAAAAAACTGCTTGATATATAACGATATTCATACACTGAAAGCGCCGTCATACAGTGGGATCTATGGAAGTTCCGTCTTGTTTTTTAATAGAATGATTGTATAATGTGTACAGCACATAGTAAATCTTATAAATACCAGAAGACACTCTTTGAATAATAGTTTGGATTGGGTTGGATAAAATAAGGCCCCCAAACACACACACAAAAAAAAAAAAAAAAAAACAGGTACAAACAAACGAACAAACAGACAAGCAACAAAGACACTAGGAATATTGAATGATTGATAGAGCCTATAACACCAAAATGTTCAGGATCCAGTTTTGTCTGACCCATTACTTTCATTGAATTTGATTCTTAGATGACGTACGGTACCGTGTCCCTCTTTAAATAAAAATCAACTTGAGAATTTCAATATTGCCCACTATACAGAAGTCATGTTCAGATTAAGTGAGATGTCGCTGTCATTTTCACATATTTAAATAGGTAACACACTAGGCTAGTCAATTTTCCTTAGGTTGATTTTTCGCAAGTCTTTGCGATCGTGTTAAAGACGTATTGCTTCCGCCTTCCGCGTAGTCAAGCTTGCGTTTTTAGTACGTGTGTCCCCGCACGCGAAAAGAAACGTACAGAGCACGCTATGTACCGCTTATGCAAACCAAAGTGTGGCCAGGCTTTTTACAAGTTTTAGATTTAAAACAAATATATATCAGTTTAGGTTTGAAGATGAAATTAATATCTCTATAATCTCTATCATTATAATGTAGTCCGTTTTCTCTTTCTCAATTCTCTCTCTCTCTCTCTCTCTCTCTCATTCTCTTTAGAGTTTCTCCCTTTTCTCCTTAAACCCATACGATGTAATACCATCGAACAATAAAACATGGATATAATATTTCTAACCGAAGATGTTATCATATTTGTATAATGAAGAGGGTCTTGGTGATGTGGTAAACCTAGAGAAATCAATATTCCATTTGGGTTTTTGTTACATAAATATGTCCTACAATGATAATGCGGTGTCTAGATCTTATGATAAAATAGTGCGAATTTCTCAATACTGTCACATTTTAATTACCAAGAAAATGTACCCAAACCTCTCTAATCGTGCCCACATCGTGGGTGACTTTTCGTTCTTTAAATGCCAATTTAAAGAACGTGTGTTCACATGGTCGACTCTGTGAAGGTGTGATTCACAATGTTAAAACGCTCGAATTTAACAGTGTGAAGATGATTTCACACTGTGGACACCTCAACAGTGTGGTTTACCACAGAGTGTTCACATAGTGATGTTCGATTTCACAGTGTGAATTTACTCGCTCACAATGTGAAGATGTGATTCGCAATGTTAAAACGCTCGAATCTAACGATGTGAAGATGATTTCACACTGTGGACACCTTCACAGTGTGGTTTACCACAGAGTGTTCACATAGTGATGTTCGATTTCACAGAGTGCATGAATTTACTCGCTCACAATGTGAAGATGCATGTGATTTACAATGTTCAAACGCTCCAATTTAGCAGTAAAGATGATTTCACACTGTGCTTCACACTGTGAGCACAATGTGGGACACTGTGTTCTTTCCGGCTGGGATGTATCATTCAATTATTCTTATTCATTCTGGTTCTATCGGATTGCGTAAGAACTCGTCTGTGTGAACGGTTGACAATAATAATCGTGAACACATGCATTTCATACATCCGAGTTCCCCCGTTGGTTATTAGTGTGTAATTTGCACTTGATGTTTGCCGTAAGGGGTTCAGGGGTCTTCCTGCTACGTGAAAACTGCGACAAACGAGAGAGGAAATCCACCAAAGAGTTCATATCCCGCCTGGCGACGAAACCCAACACCCAATATCTAGCACGATGCAATTATGGATATAAATTGCCCCAAGTCAAGGTCGTTGAATTGTGCTTTTGTAGTACACTCATTCAAAATGCACCATTTTATCTAATATGTGTATCATAATGACTGAAAAACTTATCAGAGGCAATGCTAAAACAATTTGAATGGGGATAAAAAGTGGGGAATTTGACCCCCCCCCCCCCCCCAAAAAAAAAAAAATAAAAAATAAAAAATAAATAAATAAATAAATAAATAAATAAATAAGTTAGACGACAATCTTGTAAATGAGGAAAAATGGATAATTATGTGTCGTATATATTTGAAATATTGATATCAGTGGTAAGGAATTAACCTCATCATTTTGATTACAAGATGTTCGTATAATGCTTATAATCTCAGATTTGCACTCGGTTGTTCTATAAAAAAAAGTAGTATTGTGTGTAACAACTCGATATGAATACTGAATAATCATACATGTACTTCTTCCTACAATGACCACTTTTTTGAAATACAAATGGTAATGATGAATTTCATCTTCACATAACGAAAAAGCAACTTTTAAAAAACCTGACATAGTATATAGTCTGGTGTAGATTTTTCATTAATCCGTCATTGAATAAACAAAAGAACCATCCCTGGAAATTTTGATATAAATGATAAACATCACTAAGGGAGGGAATCACGTTGATTTCCAAAACGGATTTTATTTCTACCGCGATACGAATATATATTTGAAACAAAAATCATTGATATCATTACGAGTATACGAAGAGAATAAATTCCACGAAATTGTCACCATCCATATTCCCCAAGTCCCCCGCACAAATGCCTGAACTTGATGTGGACTGATTTTGTTTTTCTTCTTCTTCTTCAAAATCTGTTGTAAAAAAAAGAACATGATTGAGAAGACTTTCAATACCCTCTTGTATCCTCTATACAGTGCGTCCCAAAAGAGTTAGCACTCAGAAAAAAAAATCTCCCTAAATAAATATTTAAAATATTTGTAAGAAATTTTTATATCTGTGGATAGTTTAGGCTCTCTTCTATCAAATTACACAAAAAAATGTGATATTCGAGTGTGTCCTGACATATCCCATCAAAACTTTTATGGTTGACTGAGAAAGCCAGCTTGATTCAAACTCGCCAAAATTAATGTTTTCTTCATACATGATCTATTATTGAACAAAATCAGAATATTTTTAAGCCTTTTCAGAAACTCAACTTTGCTGATACCAGCCAGAGCAAATACCAATTCTTGTCAAGTTTATATTTTGCACCATTTCACGCTCACTCGAGCGTAAAATATCGACGGATTTTTAGGTGTCATTTAATAGAATAGAATCTACGCTGTCCACATGTATAGCATTTTGCTTCAAATATTTCATCTATTTGGGGAGACTTTTTCTGACTTTTTTTCTGGGAGGCACTGTTGAAATTATGTTCAGGTTATGTATGTCATTGGAATGTTCGCACATTTTAAAATGTGCCACAACACTATACTGAAATTGCCTTTTGGTCGATATTTGAAAGTCCGTTTGATGGTGTTAAAGTATTGTGTGTTGCACCTGTCATTTCTGCCAACCTTTTGCTGTCCAGTGTCATTAATGATTCATGACTCTGGGTTAAAAAGGTGTTCTGGAATTTCAGCTGCAACACACAATAGCAATTGTTGTATTCTGAATTAATTGCTGATACACACATATTTTGTGGCTTTAATTTTTCAAAAAGTGAAACATGTAATTAATATTCAGAACAATATTTAAAGAAAATAGACCTGTTTACTAAGTGATTCAAATTTTATGCATACTTTTGAAACAAAGGCTGTTCTTGACAACCTGAAAGCTTGCCAGAGGCTTGTCAGACATAGCAACAAGTAATGTATGCAAACTGGATTCCAAGTATTGTAGTTCATTCATTAATAACAGGTTAATGGAATACCTCGTTACTAGGTCCCCAGGAAAGAAACATCCATAAATTGGAATCACTTAGTAAACAGGTCTATTATTCAAAGATATGTCATAAAAATTGCTCCCGATTAATTTCACATCCTTCAACTTAACAATGTAAAAACCTCAGTCTTATACGAGGTGTGATTTTTTAGTTATTAACATTAAAAAGTGTCCACAGTTTCTTTTAACACCTAGTACAATACAAGTTTCTAATAATATAAAACAACATGACTGTGAAAATTACATGACCATATATACTCTGAGTAATAAAAACACCTCGGGACTTTCGCGAAAAGGGGTTAATTACAGAGCTAATTGATTCATTGCTTCTGCGGTTTAAAGTCGTCTGTCAAAATTGCTGAGAGCAAGTGAATCAAAATAACTGGAATATAGTGTACATTCACCCGAGCAGTGAAAAATTAATAAGGCAATAATTATCGTGTTTACAACATGACTACATCAACCTTTGTTAAAAGGATAAGGAAAAGGACCTTTATGGATATTTTGAAGGGGGAAATAGTTGCGTCTTGCTTTAGGCTTCTCATCTTACCTCTTTACAACACACTGAACATCTTATCTTTCTTAAAAGTTCACCAAAATAACATTTATGTTAAAACTCTTTGGTACATGTATATTATTACCTTGGATATGAAAAGGATATACCGTGTTTGAGTACGGCTCGGGATTAAAGTATGATTCATGATTATTGCCTTCATGTCTATTGATTTAGTTTATTTTAAACATGGATAGCAATGTATATTGTTTTTAATTCTCCAGATGAATATATCTGACAAAATCTGACAGAATCTGACAAAATATTATTTCTATTTTCAAAGAACAATAGGCGAGGCTATATACAGTCTAGTGGTCTTATATTATAATATCTGGAAAATGAACAATTGTTCATTTTGGTTTATTCTCTTTCACCTGCGACAAGGAATAAAACAATTAACACAACTATTTGCGGCTTGAGAATTGTTTACTTTTCGGCGACATAACTCCTCCTTGCGACCACAAACTTATCCGGTCGAGAATGTTACTCCGTCCCACAAATTATAAACAGCCGTCTCGGTGACTGTCAATAAACTATTTTAACTCTTTCTTCGATAGTTAAAATTAATTATCTTAATTTCTTCCTCTCTCTCTCTCTCTTCTGTTCATTCTTTCTTTCTCATATTCTCTGCCCTTTGTTTTCTCCGTCTTCCTGTGTGTCTCTGACTTCATATCTGTCTCGTTTTGTATTATTTTATTAAGTTTTCTATTTTATTTTCTATTCTATCCTCATCTTCCTTCCTCGTATCTCTTTGAGACACAGAAAGAGAAAGGATGAGAAAGAGAGAGAACGAAAGAGAGAGGGAGGATGAGAAAGAGAAAGAAAAAGAGAGAGAGAGAAATGATGAGAGAGAGAGACACACACACACAGATAGAGATAAAGAGAAATTAGAAAATGGAGGTTGGTTTTGCATTATTCGTAATGTGCAGTCGTGTGACACAGAAATTATACACAATCCATCACTATGACTTCGTGCATAACCGACCGAAATATTTCCATCTATATATATTCACATAGTCCATCACCCTATATCTCAACAAATATCAGATATTAACTGGGTTCTTTCATTCTGGTGCACGATGCAAATGATAACACCCATTAGTGAGATCAGTGGCGTAGCTACAGGGGCCACGCGGGCACCCCCCCCCCCCCCCCCCCCCCCATGGGAGAAACGAATAAACAAAAGAGAAACGTAGAAAGGAAAAGGGTAGTGAGGGAAAAGGATGGGAAAAAGCCAGTTTCACCCCCCCCCCCCCCCCTAAACGATGGAACTGATTTTTCGTATTTCATCCATTTTGTAAGACCTGTGCCCCTCCCTCATGCACGTGCCCCCTCAATGGCTGGATTCACGCTATATAATGCTATACTGATTGAGATTAATTACCATAACTTATGTTTAAGGAGGTCAACGGGGCATAATATGATTGGAAAATTCCAATCATTATCAACCGTACAATCATTCGCAATACGAGCAAGATGAGCAAAATCATTTTGATTACATTTCACTCAGTCTGTCATAACCTATCGAAAACATTTGTTTTTAAATCATCTGATCATCTATAACGGAGGTACTACACAAGTTCGCCTAGTACCTCCTTGACCAAATCAATCACAATACCAGCAATAGGATTTTTTAAAATTCCCAATGATTAGTTTTTACAATTTACTCCGTCTTTCAAGTGTTAAAAACCTTAAGAAAACAATTTAAAGTGGATTTCATAATGAGTACCAAGACGATGAGAGAAATGCCAATAACCTGGCGAAAAATCCTCAACAGCTACTTACTACATCTTTTTAATACTCATAATGGCAAAGGATGGGTAACCAGTGTATAATTTATGAAACATACTTATCAACCGTTTTGCCATTGCTTTTTGTATAAGTTATGTAATTTCCTTACAAGTTTCATTCATTTAGCCGAGGTTCCTTATTATGACGCCCAATCATTCGAGGAATTTATTCCTGCCAGGTGCCCATATAGTCCTGGGTCGAGCATGGCAACTGTAAATTAATGCCTTGCCCTATTGCCGCAGCAGGTATGTGAACCCCGTAACAATATACATGCTGGTGGAGGTGCTGTGGAGCAGTGGATAAGTCCCCGGACTGTGAACCACGAGGTCCGGAGTTCGAATCCCACCGCAGCACTAGCGTCCTTTGGCAAGACGTTAATCTACATTTGCCACTCTCCCCAGGGAGTGGAGAATGTGCATACACTGTGTGCGGGCGTGCCTGAATCCAATGACCGGGGATAATAATAATCTGCGCCATGAGCATCTCTCATGATGGATACCGGCGCAATACAAATGTACATATTATTATTATTATTATATTGTTTGACTATAGCAAAAGTTTAAGTTTGAGTATTGAGCTAATATTCTGACAAGTTTGTTTACATTCGTTAGATTGATTACTCTGTTTATTTGTTACTTTGTTTATATCGATATGATAACCGTTTTGATATACTTTATATTATGTTATGCGATTTGTCATTATGTATACCTGAGTATTCCTATTATGACGATATAGATGATTGTACTTTTAAATTTTTTTTTAAATTTCATTTCCATGAGATTGTTAATGTTCTGTATACTTATGCTTTGTATTGTAAAACAACATAGTGATGTCAATTTAAATGAAGTGTCATAATTAAGTACCAAAAATACCAACTACCAGTTTCATAATGTTTTTCCACTTTACCTTTGTCTTGCCATCTATGATAATTATACAACAACAGAAACATTCAACATGTATATTATAATCTAAGTGTTCTCTCGTAGTACTGTACTGTTTAATAAAATTGGAGTCATAAGAGCTGCTGAATTAAGATAAAGTTGACTTCTTGTGTAACTACACAGTTAAGAAATGTCAAGAAAAGTTATTGAGAAAGTTTGACTATGGTATAGTATGGAACTGCACATACGTCATGCGGCTTAAGAAATTGTTTCAAAGATTCCAGCTTTTTCTCGTTATATATCGCATATATGAAGGCATTTGAAGAGCAATCCTTTCCAGCAATTCTTCAACACTGTTATAAAATGAATGAGAAAGTCACAAAATTGTATTTCATCTCCACCAGGAAAAAGGCTACTCAACCTTCTTTTTTTAAAGTGCGTATATCATCGCAAATTCTGATACGATACTCTTGTTAACACCTTCGCGGATATGTGGACACATTTCATCTTCCATTTCTGTCCGTCGGGATAAAGCAGCTTGACGTTCCAGATCTATGACCACGGCAGTCGATTTCATCCATCTTCCACGCACATATCTCAACAGCCATTGCATCATTTTCATACAAGACGGTATTATTGCTGAGTTACCTAATACGATAACTCTTCGGCAGTGGCGTAGCTAAAGGAGGTCACGCGGAAAATGCCCTCCCCCCCCCCCCCCCATTAAAAAGGAGAAATTAAAGGTGGTGAGGGGAATATCACTCCCTCCTAAACCCATCCCCCTAATCATTTGCCTCGTTAATTTGCATTTCATCCATCAAATAAGACCGACCCCCCCCCCCCCCCCCGCTTCCAAACCCATCCCTCCTAATCATTGGCCTCGTTAATTTGCATTTTCCTATTTACATGTCAGGACCAAGGCTACGCCACTGCTCCCCGGTGTTAAACGATTCGCAATTCAACATGAAAGCATGTAGTATGTTCATCAGATTCGAGAGAAACAATTTTAAAAACATTTTTTCATGGAGTAAACTTAAGTTTGTTTTTTTGCGATAAACAATAACATGATGATGATTCACAGCATACAGCGCCATTAAAGCATTCAAAGGCGCAGGCCTTATCTTCAATAATGGTATATTTACACATCTGCTGAAATAAGTCAGTTCTAGACTGTCGATTTCACCACAAGAAAATTCGTGACAAATTTTACAACGCGACTTTCCTGGCAAGCCGACATAACTTTGAAATCAGAAATGGATGAGTGATTATTGCATAAGGATGTGAATGGAAATACAGAATGATTTACAATGTTTATAAAAGAACAAAAGCGGAGAGGAAAGCAAAATGAAGAGGCGTATAGACAGAACAGAACGAAGGAAAGAAAAAAGGAGTACATGGGAGAAATAAGATGAAGGAAATATGAAGAGATAAAAGATTACATTGAAATATAATATCGGAGACACAGATAAATAGTATGAGAGAAAGAGAAAGGGGGAGAGAGAGAGAGACCGAGTGACCGAGAGAGAACGAGAGAGAAGTGGTGTATAGAAAGGAGAAATAGGGAAAAGAAAGTGATACAGGAAAGACGTATCTGAAAAAATTATAAATACACATAAATATTCAAATGATGGAGTAAAACTAATACATTTGCATTAAAACATGCCATCCGCCATTTAGAGTACTGATATGCCCAGTTGCGAGGTTGTGATGTATACGTTAATTTTAGGATATATTATGTCAATAGACCTGTTTACTAAGTGTTTCAAATTTACACTCTTAGAAATATTGGGCAAAATTTTACCCAAATTTTACCCAACATGAGGGTCCTTATGAGTCCGACCAACTTTTGGGTAAACTTTACCAATTTCATTCTTATTTTTGACCAATGTTGGGTAAATGCATGTAAAAGTTGAGCAAGATTTAACCAACCTATGCCCAATCTTCATTTACCCAGTGGCATTTACCCAACATTTCTAAGAGTGTATGGACGTTTCTTTCCTGGGGACCTAGTAACGAGTTATTCCATTAACCTGTTATTAATGAATGAACTACAATACTTGGAATCCAGTTTGCATACATTACTTGTTGTTATGTCTGACAAGCCTCTGGCAAGCTTTCAGGTTGTCAAGAACAACCTTTGTTTCAAAAGTATGCATAAAATTTGAACACTTAGTAAACAGATCTATTAACTGCTACTGTATAGATTGACCTTCATTTGTGTTTTTGAGCTGTACTTTCATATAGGTCACTCATTGGCCTGCGCATGGTGATATTTAGGTCCTTTTTATCGTTAAAGATATCTGGGGAGCGTTTCATCAAGCGTTTTGTCAGTGATTTTACCGACAACTGTTATAAGCTACTGAAATCTTCGCATCTGATTGGCTGAGAGCAAATTTGTCAGTAAAAATCACTGACAAGAGTCTTGATGAAACGCTCCCCATGCATCTATAGGGTAAGGCTTGGGTTCGGGATTTGGGTCCATAATATATTTGGAATTATGGTTAGGCTTATAGGAATACAGTAAGCTAGTTAGTAGTAATATTATTACATGGTACTAATGACCCTGACATGACCCCAATGTTTACGCGCAGTCGCATTTGTGTTGGTGGACGCGCTACTTATTAAATCGTACTGGTGCGCGCATCGTGATGCGTACAAATTGACAGCGTATAAAGGTCAACAGCACTCGGTACAAATGAGCTTTATCTGCACATGCGCAAATTGTACTTACGAAATGGCTTATTGGTTGGTCCTGGGTTGAAGCTAGGACTTTGGTCAGTACTAAAAAAAATGACTGCGGGGCATATATTGACAGAGCATTGTCGTAGAGCAGATAGATTAATTTGTATCATAAAACGGGTTCAAGAATGTAGCCATCCTGATTGGTCAAATAACACCATGTGACCGTGCAAAAAAAAAGTGATAACACACGGCAAAAAGGCTCTACAGCACGGCTGAGCTGCGCGTACGCGTACCTCTGGTGCGTGCAAACTTAAAACGCAATGAAATCGCGTAGTTTAATTGTCATTTTGGCGCAGGGATTACACGCGCGCACTGAAACGCCCATGACTTTTGTTGGCTGCGCTTCTGTGATGTCATCCAGGAAAGCAAATGGCAGCCTCCATTACTGTGCGACTCTTGGCGTTTCTATGGGGTTCGTAATCATATTGCCGACCCGTTTTATAACACTATTAATACATGGTTGTGAGTTCGTGCATTAGTGCAATCTGGGAACACGCAGGTTTTTATCGTGGTGTCAAACACACTCGGCTTGCGCCTTGTGCGTATAGTTCATTGGCAGTCTATCGTTGCGATGAAGACTAAGAACAATTCCTAGTGTTTTTCTATAGTGTTTTCTTGAGTGACTCCACAGTCCAATTGTACTGCCACTGCGGAAGCCACAGATATTGCATTCATAAGGTTTGTCAACATTATTAGGACAAGATGCTGCAGCATGCCTAGCAGCTCTTTTGCTCTCAGCAGCTTGATGGCGTTCTGCTTCTGCTGTATTAGCTGCTGTAGCAACAAGTCGCCTCCACTCATCCCCGCCCCCCCCCCCCCCACTCAGTATTATTTAGGGTACGCGTATGCTTGTTCCCTCCCTTTGAAAGCACCCCCCTATCTCAGGGCTGCCAAAATTTCTGAACCCCCCTATCGCGGGCTTTGCGCGGGCTTTTCCTGCCTTGGAGACCCCCCTAAATTCAGAACACTGCTCAATGTACCCCCCCTATCTCAGGTGAGCTCTCATTCCAACCCCATATCTCAGGACAGACACCAACCCCCCTCCCAAGTAAGCTGTCATTACAATACCTTGGAAGAGATGGGGGCCAGTGTTTCTACTTTTCAAAATGAAATAATCCTGGCTGAATGAGCTATCAAAACTAGCAGGAATTTCAGGAATTTGATCCTGGGATTTGATCAATTTTTCAAGATATTTCATAACCCCCCTTTTTTAATTTCTCAGGTGTCGAAGAGAGAGAGAGAGAGAAAGAAAAACACCCCCTTTTTTAATGAAATCTCTGGGTGAAAGATACAGACACCCCCTTTTTTACAATTCACGGGCCGGATTGTGTCGCCCAAAAAATAACCCTTTACCGGAGATTTTGGGAACACGCATGCGGTCCCTTCGACCTCCGAGTGGGGGGCCGGGCACTCAACACGTTGAGAAGCTATGTTTTCTAAAGTGTGAGGGGCGATCTTTGTGAGTTTTAGCTGCCTTTTCAAAGTGTCCTTGTAGCGGAGTAAGGGTCGTCCAACAGACCTTTTGCCTGTCTGCAATTCCCCATAGAAGGTTTGTCTTGGTAGGCGCTCCTTATTCATACGAATGACATGACCTGTCCAGTTGAGACCGCAACACAACAGATTCTAAGCTGATCACACCAGCACGTTGTAGCACTTCCTCATTAGAAATGTGGTCCTGCCAGCGTATGGCCATAATGGAGCGAAGCTGTCTTTGATAGACTCCGGAAAGTCGCTTGATGTGTCGACGATACAGGGTGTATGCCTCCGAAGAATACAGCAGTGATGGTAAAATGACTGTGCAGTACAGTGCAATCTTGGTAGACAGTTTTACACCTCTCCTTTTCCAAAGACGATCTTGCAGCTTTCGGAAGGAGACGCATACGTCGACCTACTTCAGTATCTAGGTTAGTATCATTGGTAACTGTAATGCCAAGATATGTGAAGCTTTTTGTGATAGGAAGTGGAGTACCATTGAGAAGAATGCTTGGATCATGGTACTCTACACCTGTTGGTGGCTGATACATTACTTCTGTCTCTGATGCATTGATGGTCAAGCCGAAGTCTGCAGCTGCGGAGGAAAAGTGGTCAACCAGATGTTGCAGTTCTACTTCCGAGTGTGCTACAAAGGCTGCATCATCAGCATACAGCAATTCTTGTACACAAATGTCTACACATTTAGATTTGGCAGACAGATATAGTACACCACGATAAAAACCTTTGTGTTGCCAGATCGCACCAACGCACTCCCAAACATGTATTAATAGTACTAGTATACTGTTCAGTAATTACGAAATACCAAGGCTTGTGAAACATCCTTAAAATGGGAAGTCAACCCTGATGTCTAGTTGGTTTTAAAAGAAGGAGAAAAGTAATAAAAAAAAAACCGATCAATGAAATGCTTTTATCAAAATGGACTGCCCTTTTCAGAATCAGCAAAAATAATAAGGAATTTCCAAATAGGGAATATCCGATAGATGCACAGGCATTGATTTTCCAAAGGTTTCGGCCGTTTCTTCTTCTTTCTTTTTTCCGTTCGATTGGAAGCTTAACCAGTCAATCCCAAAAGAAATGACAGAAAGAATATGGAATTGCATCTAGTATAAACTCATTATATATGTATCATGTGCCTGAAACAAACTACATGGGAATTATTCGTAAAATAACTTTAGCTTTTTCATCGATATGTTGCCGCAGATGAATAGCAATTGCCGCTTTACATTTTGAAATTCAAGTTGGAATGGGCAAACCTACCCCTGCCGCATGAATACACTCAGGCGTAGAACAGTAATGAAATTAACATGATTACTGTCACTCTCGTTAAACTTTCAACTAAGCTATTTATATAAAGACATGAAACCGAAATTTATCATCCTTGCGTACATAAGGAATGTTACTGATTTCAATAAACGATTTGTTTGACAAAGCTGATGGTAAACGGATTAAACGATAAAAGGGTTTGACATAAGAATCGTAGAGATTTATTCCTTGATAAACCTCCTCATAATAATGGAAATAAGGACACGAAGCAGAAGAAAATTATCTGCACTCTTGAGTATAGGCTACTTATACAGTGCAGGCTTTGATAATTTTCATATTTCATAGTAAAACAAATCTAGAAGCACCATGAACCAGCTCCGAAACTGTGAATGCGTAATAAATAAAGACAATAGACATGAATATTTGACTCTGAAATTGTGCGGAATATCTTATTGACATACCTGCTCCTCTCAGCCCACTGTCCAGGGTAAACGTGTTGTCCTGGATGCTGTCATCCACTAGTGGGTCTAATTGTTTCCACTTCTATGTCCAGCTGACGTTGCTCCTCGTGTCTAATATCACCAATGACTTTCCGATTCGGCGGGAGATTCCACGCCGGGAGATATCACCAAATCGCTGTCACTATACGTCGGCGAGGAGACTGGTGCCGATTTAAATGTGTGTCGATGCACTGGTAGAGAAAATATTTGATATTTGTTTGTCAAATCAATATAATGCACTTAGATCAAATCGGTGTCGGGTATTCGGTACCCCCTCGCACTTTCCTTCATTTTATTAAACGTTCAATGTCCGGCAACGACTACAGAGCTGTGACAGGAGGAGAGAGAGAGAGAGAGAGAGAATGAGTGAGAAAGAGAGAGACGGGTGTATCTGCCCCCTTTTCTCAAATCGCGTTTATTACATTCGCGCGTTTGCCTCTGATGATTTGAAAAACTGAATTCTTTGTTTTGTTGGTTTGCGAAAAAATTGCCATCACGGATGAATCGACTTACAAATTGTTTATTTGATAGCCAGCTCACGATAAGGTGACCGGTAAGAGAAAAGTGCACGAGTTCGTCAAGTTGGAGGTGAGGACACAAAACCATTTCCTGCTCTGACGAGTGTTGCCAATCTATGTTAGATTGCGAGTGAGTGAGTGGAGGTGAGAAATGGATGCCGCAACCTGCACGGAGAGCGATTTTCATGTGACTCGAGTTCTTTTGGGAGTGTCGAGGGATGACCTCACGCGCGTGTATCTTGAATACTGAGCGGGATGGGTAGCGGCGGTGGCGATATGGATTCACAAATAAATTGCTAAATTTCAGATCAAGAGTCAAAATGAGGTACAATATTGGAACTACCAGGGCTATGTAGACGTAAATATATTGTGCTTGCCCATCACTGAGGAAGAGTTTTTTCTTCATAATTTCGATAAGAGCGAGGAAAATTCTCACAGTGGATGAACAAGCGAATATTACAGGCAAGGAAAGAAATCTGAAATTATGACTTCAACTTAATTTGGATGGCAGTGGGGAGGGGGTTTGGGTTTAGGGTATCACGAAGTCAAAATGCAAATTCTATGAGTCCCTTTTTTTTAAACAGCATGTGTTTTGTCTGCAGTGTTATCACATGTTTGACACTTTGTTATTCCAGTAAATATTCTGGTTTGGATATTCATGTCAGGGACCGCGGAACCGGGGGGGGGGGGGGGGCTGGGGGCTGCATCCCCCCCCCCCACTTTTTTCAATAAACACGTGCAAACGTATGGCAGTGCAAAAATGTGGTATACACGCAGCCCCCCCCCCTAAGCCCCTCCACTTTCCAAGACGTTCCGCGGCGCCTGCATGTTGAGAAAAGGGAAGGACAGCAAACATTAAGAAAGAGAAGTAGATGTGATCCCGCTGTCGCCCAATCGCCACAACTATATTGATACCAACGTTAACTTGTCATTTAGATTTGCAAAGACCATAAACAAAAAATTAGATTTTAAAAAAAGATGTCGGCCTAATATTTACTACAATAGACCCACGTACATGAAAAGAATGAAATATAACAGTTTAAAAAGCATCTTTTTTTTTAAAGTTTGACGACGGTTTTACACCATGTCTTGAGAGGGAGGGGGGTTACTTCGGAACTGTTGACGATTCAGAATTAATTTTTACGATATGGCAGCACACAATTTCGAACAAAGTTACCGTATGTTGTGTTTTCCGTCATTTTGAAGTTACACATTTCAATCGGTCATTTAAAAGTAATATAAAACTCCCGTTCTCCTTTTCAAACATCTATTCTGTTACTAGAGAATGTTGTGCAGCGGTAAGCCTCATTGAATGATATGGATGGATTTCACGAAATCTTGTTTGTCGATCAGTTTTCTTTATATGCATTATACATGACATCCACCCACACACGTACAAAAAATGAAAATGGAATCTTCGAGAGGATTCCCTGCCGAATTAAAGGTAATCTAGATTTACAATAATCAAATTATTTTCTCGAGAGAAATGTCTTCAAGTAATTCGTGATAATAATTATAATCATGCAATGGAGAAAAATTTCAGACACTGATATCTTGGTATAAATCAGCAAAATGTATACAGGGTTACAAAAAATTACAGGCATCGATTGTCACTTTTATATTTACCAACACCGATTTGCATACGTGGGGTTATGAGATGTATTTGTACTGGTGGTCTCTTCCAAGGTCCGGTCAATCACAACTTCGGATTTATCCATGCTTTATTGTCTAAAAAGCATTATTAACCATATCAGACATCTGAGCAATGCAATTTTACATTTTATTGCCCGGCTTTGACAAGCCAACAAAATTGCGTGCCGATAAATTGTTTATTGCCCGGTTTCGAAAGTCAATGGGGTTTTGCGTTTTAAATAGCGGGCAATAAACTGGGTTTTTTTACAATATTTTGGAGTTCGCTCTAGATGTCTGATTCTGTTAATAATAATGATATTAGACTGGCTACTTTCGGGGGATACGACATTGATTTCCCTCACTAGAATCGTATTGCTCTTGTCTTCGACTCGGGCAATATAATTCTAGTTCAGGCAATATGTTGTATCCCCTCAAGCCCAGTCCACATTATATTATTATTCATTTTCTGTCAGTTTTAAGCTTTCTCCAGCTGATGTTATTACTTTGTACTATTAATTGCCAAAGATGTAAAAGATGGATTCTATTAAAAATTGTTATTCCCTGAACGCAAGGTTGCCTTTAATTTGAGTGCTGCAGTATTCACACTCAATATCGGTTAGATGCGGTATAACGTTATGATGATCAGATCACTATCTTGTCTCCGAACGTACATAAATACATTACCACAGGCAGTGCTGATTTTCAAATGGAAGTTTAGTCGTAGTCCACATCACCCCCCCCCCCCCCTTCCCCTCTCCACACACCCTAACAAGGGTATAACACAATGTGTAAAGATAAAGATCATCTCCACTTTATTTGAAGGTCAAAAGCAAATTTAGCAAGTAGTGCGTATCAAAAAAAGTCCACTCCAAATCATAATTTCACAATATCAATATGATTTTTTCTTATACAATTATGTATGTTCTAGTTCATCGGATGACACTATGAGTATTGACACTATTTTACGCTGGAGTGAGTACTGGCCATATTTGTTTGTTTTTTAATGGTTTGCGCGAAAATGCCTCAATCTTGGATGTGGTCAAAGTGAGTATCATGCAGTAATTGCATGTTCTCGGTCAGGTATCAATAATCGATTTGAAAAATTATTCAATTCTTAACCCTGTATATACCTAGTAGTGCACACCCACAGTGGTGTATCCAGAATTTGATAAAGGGGAGGGGCGGGATGCTCCCAAGACAGGGGTTAAATGTACCTGGGCAGCTGCGTTCTTGTACAAGCATCATGACCATAGCAAGTGGTACTGATTTTTTACCTGGGCCTCCATGAAGAAGCTACACCAGCTTCACCCAATGGTTGAATACGCCACTGCCCCCCCCCCCCCCCCACAACCACCATCACCATTGCAGATGGCATCTTTCCAGCACAAATCATCTGCATCCGTCAATACCCATTTTTGCCTGAAGAATACGTGTTGGAAAGATTGAATGCCAAACGGGAGGAGAACCCTAATATTTACACATTTTCTGCTTCATATTTAACATTTCTTCAATTAAATAATGATGTACGCTTAAATGTAAAAGCTAGTCATCCTTTCGACTCGCTCCAGATAGTAACGCATCCTCAACTGGATCTATGGGACAAAGAAAGGAACCAGATTAAATTTCTCTCTCCTTTCTTGAATATTGAACATTTTAGGTTCATCTTCCTGTATTGGATTGAAATTTGCATCCTTTCGACATGCTCCAGTCAACAATGGAAATTGTGTGCAGAAAAACAGTCATAATCTGCAATGTTTTGTGTCGGGCATTTGAGTGTGTGGGGTGGGAGTGTACGGTTAAATATTTGATTAAGGATTAGATGATTGTTTAAATCAGTTATTGATACTTAACAGAGAACATGCAGTTACTGCCTGATAGGCACTTTCATCAAATTCAGGACTGAGGCATTTTTGCGAGTTTTACTAAAGCACCCAGTACTCACTCGAGCGTAAAATATTGTCAATACGCATAGTGTCATTCGATGGAACAGAACCTCACCCATAATTGTATAAGAAAAAATCAAATTGATATTATAAAATCATGATTTTGGAGGATGTTTTCAAAGTGGGTACATTTTCTTTTATACGCACTATATGTATATATATATAGTGCGTATATACTGTATATATATATTTAGATACAGAATATAGAAAAGCACTTTAATTCAGTCTATAGTGTCATTTTTTTACTTTCGTCGCAGGATATGCCCTCTTTTGGATAGTTTAATATTCAAGCGATACTTGTTGAGACATTGTTGAGAGGCTCCTTGAGACACACACGTCATTGAGAGAAAGAAAGAGAAAAAAAAAGGAAAACAAGGGAGGCATATAGACATATGTTAACGTGAAATTTTGGTTGTGAAAAAGGAATTCCAATAAAACTGTCTGGATTTGGTCTCCTAAACCCTTTCATGACAGGGATTATTTAAGGGCTACAGTGATCACATTTTGTTCTTCAAATTGGCAACAGTGATATTTTTCTTTTTTTCTAATTAGATGCAATGTCTTTCAAACAATATGCATGGTTAGCAACTTTATCGGAAAGTTGAAAATATGGCCAATTTTGATTTTAAAAAACTATGATTTTGAACCTCTCAATGTGTTGCCTATTTAAGGATTTTAAAGCTTATTCTCCTAAAATTACTGGCATCAAACGCAACGTGATCATGTAACAACGATGAACACGGTGTGTGCAGAAAGTTTTTTAACAATTTCTACTCGTGCATCTGGTATACTTTTTAGAGCTCTGAATCAAAAGTTATTGAGCCAAACCACAAAATGCGGTCAATTGTCTTAAAAGGGTTAAGATGTGTGTAATATCACAGCATACATGTATCAAATATCTTTTTATCCTTCCTTACAAATTTCTCGAAAAAGAGGGAATATGAAAACTATGTTTGATTTAAATGATAGCAATTTAGAAGTTGATAAAAAGAAATTATCCAATCACATACATGATAACTGACTTCCACTTTAATCTATCACCAAAATATTCCGGCTGATTTGAAGGACAGTATTTGCTCAAGGGTTGAATATTCATGTTTCCTCGAGCATGTCGAGTGCGATACAAATGAAGCGCGGGAAGAAAATGACGTCACATCGTATCGCACACATGTGTTTTTTTGTAACCATCTGACCATAGTCAGCCTATCATCAGATCATCATTTAATGATCACTTCATGTGGAAAAATCGATGTTTTGGTTGTCAATTTAGTTCCCCCGCTATCAGTTCAAGCGGAAAGAGGGAGGAGATGACAAGGATATTAAACTAAAACAAACAGAAGCAGGGGTGAGGTAGAGTTTACCAAAAAATGGCACATGAACGAAGAGCATCAGTGGCGTTGCTAAGGAAGGAGGGGGCAAGGGGTACTTGCGCCCCCCTTCATCGTATGGAGAAAAGAGGAGATAGGAGAAAGATAAATAAAGATACAGAGAGGGTAAAGATTAACTTAAAGAGAAGATGATAGGACCCCTTCACACACCCTTCCTTCAATAACAGGCCTATCCACAATGTAAGAGCGGTGCCCCCTTCCCCCTCCCTCATGATACTACCCTGATAGCAGAAAGTGGTAAAAATTACGTGATATTTACGTCGTGGTTTTCGTCTTTTTTACGTCCTGTAATTACGTCAATAAGACGACAACTTGCACCAACGCAAGACGTCAAGAGGACGTCTTATTTTGACGTCATCTGTACCCTGTAAAAACTGAAGTGCTGTATATAGCACTTTTTGAGGGCATGCATAGGGACTGCACTCAGAGTGCTATTGAATGCACACAGCGTGCTATTTCAGCACTTTCACGGGAGCTGGACCGGCTCCTTAAACTGCTAAACATTCATTAAAAAAAATGATTTGGGCGAGCTTCGAACCAGGGTCCGCTGATCGAGAATTGCTGGCATTACCGCTAGACTAACTCACATTGCACGATTTAGAGCAGATCATATTGTTACATAGTGAATTTACGACACCACATAGTTCATGTTATCTACTTGACTCCCATGACTAAACTGGATTGCAAGAAGCATTCGTTAGTCCATTGGTAACGTCAGCGCCTCTCAATCAGCGGAACCTGGTTCGAGGCTCGCCACGGTCACATTTTTTTTTGCTGGTAAATTAGCACACTACAAGTGCTATAAACAGCATTTCAGGTGCAGTCACTATATACATGCCCCTAAAAGTAGCACTTTAGTTTTTACAGTGTACAAGACGTAGAGATGACGTCAAAATAAGACGTCCTCTTGACGTCTTGCGTTGGTGCAAGTTGTCGTCTTATTGACGTAATTACAGGACGTAAAAAAGACGAAAACCACGACGTAAATATCACGTCATTTTTTAACACTTTCTGCTATCAGGGTAGTACCCCTTCAATGGCTGATGCCACGTTACGCCTCTGAAGAGCATTGTGACTGAATAATAACGAAGGTTTAAGACAATGGAAGATGTGCGAAAGAGCAACGACCCAAGAGGGAAGAAATGGATATTATGGAGGGATAACCCAGACGGTGGGGGGGGGGGGGGGGGGGGTAAAGCAGTGAAAAGTGGGGCAAAGTGGGGGAAAAGGATATAAATAGAAAATAGAGTGTCCTTACTCCTTACGGAAAGAAGACATTGATAGAGTATGATCAAGTTTCCTTTATCCATTAACAACGGAGAAAATGTACATCGAATAGTTGATCACTTAAAGTGAATAAAGCATCTTTTTTCAGATGTAGCGATGACTAGTGAGATATTGTTGACGGACTTTACCGAAAGATTTTGTAAAGGTAGACTTCATTTCAAGAAAATCCAGAAATAAAGCGTAAATAGCATCAATATAGGATATAACTTGCCATTAAAGAAGCAAATATTAAGTAATTATTTCAAAATATATAGGGTTTTTTAATTTCACCAGCCTGGAGATGATGGTCATCATTATAAATCAACAAACTAAGCAAATTCCAACCTCCCTGTTTATTCATTCTATTCATACTCTTTGAAAAAAAAGGTTGCTCATGACGGCTCAAGAGCTTGCCAAAAGATTTCCAGACATAGCAATAAACAATGAATGCAGAGTGGAGGTCATGCATATAGATGCTGTTATGCGTAAGAGGTGACGTAAATCGTTAATATACCGAGGTTCTGGAGAGAAACATTCGTAATTTAAAATAACTTAGTAAAGAATTTCACTCAGTAAGTTTTCGAGTGCTTTCGACAGAAATAATCATTTCAGAGTCCACACTGAAAGAAAAATGTGAAATGTTATCAATCATCTTTAAAGAGGAATTCCAAAACGGGAATGATAATACGTGACTGTGCACACGAAGCCTTCTTTACGTATTAAAACGAAGAAAACAACTTCATAAATGATAGATCGCTTTAGGCTACATCAGCGAAACGTCCACATCCATCAAAAAAGTGCATCTTCATACGCCGCATATTATGGTATAATACACTCCAAAATGGCATGATTATTGGAAAACGAAATTTCATCATTAAATCCATTATTACTCTGCTTTTAAATTAGGGTTGAGATATAATTGACTCATTTTGACAGTGCCTCTGTTGCATACGCGATGTAATTTAACTCCGGGCTGCGTTCGGTGTAAACCATGCTGTAGAGGGCGTTGACTTGTAGCGGGGGACGGGGGGGGGGGGGGTGAATGCCTGTACTCAAGAAACCAAGTCATGACGGGCTGCTTTCATATTGATTTACATGGTGTTGTGGTAGATCGGGATACTTAGCCTGTCTGCTACTCTTTTTTTAAAAAAATGAGTGATCACTGACACAGAGTGAAAATGCACTCTTTTTTTAGGAGCATTCGATATTCACTCGAAATTCACTCGAAATTCACTCCTAAGCAAGTGATCACTGATATGACTCCCGGGGGAGTGAAAACGGGGTGGAAATTCACTCTCTTTCTTTAAGAAAAGGGACTCTGAGTAACGCAAGTTGCAGAATGAAAAGTCGAAACATACATAATGCGGTAAACCGCTACAAAAATTAAGCTACTGAACTCACAATCCTGTATCTTATAACACACTTATAACATTCTTAGTCGTAAAGCCTTTTTTTCATACAGCTACTTTTGATTTCCACCCTACTTGCCTTTTGTTTACACGTAAATGGTATCTTTTCTGTAGCAGAGGTTTTTGAAGCGGTTATCGCGACATATGTGAACAGGCCCTTAAAGGGCTTGCGGACGGTATACGTAGGGGTACTGACCTAATACATATTTTTGTTGGAATGCCAAAAGAAACATGCTTATGTGATTTGTGAATTGAAGTGAAAAAATGTGACATAATGCGGGGAAACAGGAGGATAAACCCATGTTATGTCATCCATTCATGTTCGTGCTATATACAGCCCACCTATGTTTTAAAACCGATCGAGATGTTTTATTCAGAAAGATCAGATTTACAATTCCATTATCTTGTATAAAAGGTTTTCGAGAATGATTATGAATTGCATTATACCTTTATCCATCACATTATTAAGATGCATGCACACAAATCATTGTGTGATTTTTTTTCCTCTCATGCAAATAGAACATCAGTACAAGCACATATTGAAGTATTTTAGCATAGTATATATACCTCCACACTTCTCAGTGCTACGATGCATCAAAATCTAACTGTAGATCATTATGTAATTAAAATTCGTAATTTGTAAAAATGCATATCTGCCGTAGCAGCTAAATGATCTTATACATTTGTTGCCAATAGTTATAGTTCTTATATGTGTCTTGACCATGTTGATATTGACACCAATGTGTATTTGCGAGCACAGTGCGGGGATATAAGTACTGTCCCGTTTTCTTTTGAGGCGGGTTTCAGTTACTGTGTAAATTAGTAAAGACGCCAAATTGTATTAACAGAAAGATGATTATGGCCTCTAGCATTGAGACTACAATGCTCATATCCGATACAATGAAGAAGGAGTTTATTTTATTTATTTGAGTTTATTTATTCATTTGTCTTTCTTCCAACAATAAGTAACAAGAACAATAACATTAACACTTTCTTTCAAGCAATGATATAAATAACAACAGTAACACTAGGCTTTACAAGTATACTAAAAAAACCCATAAATATATGACCGAGTACATGTACATGTGTAATGATAACAAAGATAACAATATTTTGAGAAAGGCAAACGAGGAGACCTTAATGAAGCATAGCTTGTAAGACAAGGTCCCTCATGGAAAGTGCACTATCAGGGTCGGAAGAAAAATAAGTTTCAAAGCGTGAACAATAATAATGACAGAAAATTGAAATTAAATGAAAAATGGTATGAAGAAATGCAATGTTTCAGGCGCCAAATGGAATATCATGTACATTGAACGGAAAGATATTCACAGTTTAAATTCAGTGTACAAGCATTGGAAAACAGATGACAATGACGGAGGATTTTTAAAATAAAAACAGAGATTATGCTGGACTTTGACATAAAAATACACAAATAATATATGTACATAAACAAGTCCGGATTCTAAAAAAAAATATAAGCTCCTTTATTTCGTGTATGCAATATCATCAGCAATATAAAACCCTTGTGTGAATTCCATTCATTTACCGGCTTGAAAGGTACGATTTCCTACCAAAGGTTAAAATTAATCTTCTCTTTTCAGCTTTAAAGTTGACGACAGTAGTACCCAACAAACCAATTGCATTATCATAAATTCATTGACTCTTCAATGTGATAAATCCCGTTTTTACATCTGACCATTGTTACGACAATGAGCTATATACTTTTCATCTTTATAACCATGACAAACCAACTTGATTGAGTGAAAAGGTCAATTGAATTGAATCCATAATTAGTTTTCCATTTCAATTATTGGCATATTAGCGATGCCATCAGTCCAGCTTTTTACAGCATATACCACGTATACAAGAGGGAATAAAATTACAATCTTCCCTTTTCCATATTCGCTTTCCTACCTCTATAATTGAGATAATATTCAGTAATCATGCAACATAATGATGGTGGAGGTATTGTACGTAGTACAATGGCTCTTTCTCTTCGTAACAAATTTGCCCACTAATTCATTTTCATTTGTCCACACATGCCTTTACCGATACCATCATACCAATTTCATGGTAAACCGCTGTATATATATCATCAATATAATTGCTATGTAAATGTCACTGGATACTTGTGGCTACACACTTTGTTATTTTAGTTCTACTCAGTTTCCGATCCAGGGGTGGCACGCGTCCCCTCCCCCCCGGCAAAAACTCAAACTTGCATACCTTAAGAACGAATTATGTAGAAAAAAAGAAGATGATGTAACTCCTATTACTGCGCCCCCTACCCCAGAATATTTAAATAAAGCACCTGAAAATGTGATGACCGTTCTTTTCAGAGAATTTTATATTATTTTTGTGACCCATCCCCTCCCCCTGCCAGAGATTACTAGATCTGCCACTGCTACTTCTTATCGTTTTATTGGCAGTATCCCCCTTTACAAAAAATGCATGTGTAGTAGCATGGGGGTTGTGTTTCTGTACTTTTTCGCATTTGTCGTTTTTTACACCAAAAAATATATGCATAAAATAGAACTACACAATTTTGCCAATTATGTATTTTTCCAAAAATGTCGGTCTCATCAAGGAGATACTAAGTACTCAGTGGTCTCATGAACCCTCAGAAAAGGTTATTAGAATGCCCATTTTGGGATCGACGTTTCAATTTCGTGGGCCATCTTGTCGGTTTATCGGTCTCGCGGGCTGTAGGTCTCGTGTGCTGTCGGTCTATTGGGTTGTAACCGTATTTGTCGACAAAATAACTTGTATAGATGCATTACGACAGAATGCAAAATTGTTCGGATAATGTTTGATACAATCTGTACAGATAACAAACCTGTCCAGACACACAATGTGTATTTAAATAGCTTCTTAATAAGAGAACATCTCCTTTATCTATCTCCCTTATTGTTCAGAATATGACTCTGATCATGTTTTCCCATCCCATCTAGGTTTTCTTCCGTCTCCAAATTGTTTCCCTCAAATTCCTTTCTTCATTCACTCTATCCAGTACGTCTTTGTTTTTTGTTTTAATATGGTAATACTTATTACCACGATTACCTCATTTCTATGTTTACGTTATTGTTTTAATATTTTCATATTTTCTTCGCTGATGATCGTTATGTAGATCAGTCATTCATCAATCAAAAGGTGTCGTTATAAAATGCTAAAGCTAATCAACATAAACCACAAAGACGGCCAATGTAATCATGGTCATGATGATAATAGATTTTGGACAATTGCGTTTTCTCTATGCATAATAATGCCCAACGTCATAATCAGATTCATAAGAATTTATATTCCAGATTTGCTTAATATCTAGTAGAGATTCAAAGAGGGGAGGGGGCGCCCCTGCCTGAGACGTGACAAATCGACATTGCATGAACACGAGCTGACCTTCAACAAAAGTCCAAGGCTAAAATCCTTTCTCATAAATACATTATTGAAAACAATTAAGGAAAGAAAGTAAATTTGATTTGTTTGGTTGACTATGGTGTCTTTGAATTACATTTCGTCTTAGTTCCAGTACACCTAAAAGAACTTGTCGTTAAACATCTAGCGGAGCAATCTAACGCTTGCGTGTCGAAGTATTGTTTAACGCAGTATAATTTCTCGTTAATAGATTCGACCACTTGTACAACATGAAGTGAAATCGACTTATGACACCCCAGCCATACCACCCGCCATTATACAATGATTATATGGATAAGCCACAAGTGGATTCTCGTGAGCTGGCAGCAAGCAGAACTTTTGTTCCAGTAAATTAAATTTTGGTTATGTTAAAGGGAAATCCGATTTCTTTCAAACTTTCACCATCCTGTTTTTCTTATTTTTCTGCTTTCATAAAAATCATTTTATTACCAAGGTTGGATTACGCTTTAACAAGTCACCTTCCTGAAAGGATATCTATCCTGATATCAGTCTTAGGTATGGGATATGGGTTTTTTTTTAATTTCTAGGACTACCGTCAGACAACTACTACAAGTATCCCCAGAAATACTCCCTTGGAACCCCCCCCCCCCCCCTCTTATACAACTAGCCAGACAACTACTTTCGGACATCTACCCTGATAGGACACTTACCCGTGACAACTCCCCCCCCCCCCCCCCCCAGGTTCATAACCCCTTACGAGATTTTAGAGGGTTAATCGTGCTAGGCTGATCTACCAGCATAATTCCTGTGATCGTCACAATTTAATGACTCTTTATTAGCAATAAAATACCCCTTGTTTCTGTCTAAATTTACGAGAAATGTATACCACATTGACTTGTTTGTGGCTAAATTTTCCCTAAATTAACACCAAATGGCAAAGTTTATTTCGTATATGTGTCTTCATTTGCTTCGAATTAATACTATGCAATATAATTAATATACTTTTGATTTACAACACTACATACAATTCATTAGCGTGCCTTAATTTCCACGGAAGTAACACACGTATCACAGGTACCTTGTAGGGTCTGACATTAATGATCGAAGGGGGCATTGGGCAAATTTTTGTACTCATCGTGTTCTTAAAGTACGCCAATTTTTTTTAAGGGGCACGTCCCCCCCCCCCCCCGATCCGCCACTGTTTTTATGTTTACTCCTGATTCGATTGGGGGGGGGGGGGGTACTCGTTTTTCCGAATGTTCATAAATCCGAAAGTTCGTAATTCCGAAACACAAATTTTCCATAGCAGAAAGATCATAATTTGTATATTTGTATTTATTCTTTTTTCGTTTCACATAAACAAAATATAAAGAAACATGACATAATAAATATAATACAGCAAAGTTGTTAGGACATGTGTCATATAGAATACATGAAAATATCATAATTCTTGAAAAAGGATCAGCAACATAACAACACTTTAGCTTATAATAAGTGTAAAACGGAGGGACTTGCCAGAAAGAAGCAAAGCTTGTACAAGAGGCAAGCCCCTGAACTTAGTTTCAGTACGTTTTAATCCAGGGGAAAAAATGAAAATATGTATAATGAACACATAATAATATTATGTGTTCATTATACATTTCATTTTCATTTTTCCCTGCATTGTTAGGTGTATATATTATATACAAAATATAAGAAGTTATAAAAGTATTTTACTAAAGGGTACATTAGGTCGACACCTAACAATGCAGTTTATTTCGTCATAATAGCGACCCCTACATTAGGTAGACAGTTGGTACATTAGGTCGACAGTTGAACAAAGAAAAAGAACAAAAACTGTCCTCCTAATGTACCCATTAGGGGTATATATATATATATATATATATATATATATATATAACTGATAACAAATATAATAACAGGGGGGCAGAAAGGGAAGGTGCGGGTAATTATGAAAAGACAGACTGCAGGGGTACGTGTATGGAACAGGTCGTTACGCATGCTTATATGATTTCAGTTAAAATAAAATGTTATACGAACGTATAATATAGGTATGGATATGTTATAGTTAATTACGTATTGACTTGACCTGTTGCTGTGAGTATTGACAGATTAACATTTTTTTAAGCATACGTTTAAAAGCATTAATACTAGGGGATTCTTTAAAATCATGAGGCAGAGAATTCCAGTATGCAGATCCAGAGTAAACAAATGAGTTCTTTGCAAATAAAGTTCTTGTTAATGGTAGATGATAGTAGTTTCGTTGTCTAGTTGGGTAGTAATGTATAGAAGTATTTTTGCGGAACATATTAGAAAAAATTGCGGGGAGATTGTCTTTACTTAATTTGTACATGAATTGGCCGAGTTGGAAAAGATATATGTCATTTACTTTCAGAATATTAGATGATCTTTGAAGGTTTGCATGGTGGAGCTTATAACGTGGAGAAGGTTTACGGTTCACCATGTGTGTTGGTAGGAGGAAAGGGAAAAGGAAATTAGAAATGGATAGACGAGAAAGGATGACAAGAGAGAAAAGAAAAGAAGAAATAATCTTTCGTGACAATGGGTGAAGTCCTGAAAAGGACTGTAGACCAGATGAGATGAGATGAGAAGACTTGGTTGATGATCGATGGATGAGCAGCGATGGATTGAGTAGCGACCCAGGTTCGAGACTGAGTCACGTCTTTCGGATGGTGACGTTAAAGGTCGGTCCCAGACGTAAATAATCATATCTGATTGATACACGTCTGTAAAAACCGAATTACACACACACACACACAGCACACTTCACTCCTGATGACGGACAGTCAACCTGTCCGAAACGTCGAGTAACCTCCTACTCAAGCCTCATCTACTCAAACCTTCGCTACTCAATCCATCGCTGCTCATCCATCGATCATCAACCAAGTCTTCTCATCTCATCTCATCTGGTCTACAGTCCTTTTCAGGACTTCACCCATTGTCACGAAAGATTATTTCTTCTTTTCTTTTCTCTCTTGTCATCCTTTCTCGTCTATCCATTTCTAATTTCCTTTTCCCTTTCCTCCTACCAACACACATGGTGAACCGTAAACCTTCTCCACGTTTCAGAATATTGTTTTCAAAGAATAATATATCGGTATGTGATCTAAATTGCGTTTGAAATATTATTCTTAGAGCCTTTTTCTGCAAAAGTAATATCCGGTTTAATTGTGTTTTTATTGCACATCCCCAAGCTATAATTCCATAATTAATATATGGAAAGATCAATGTGAAATAAAGTGTCAGCAATGTTCGAGAAGGAAGAAAATGTTTGAGTTTATTAATGATTCCGATATTTCTAGAAATTGTTTGGCATGTGCTATCGATATGAGGTTTCCATGATAATTTGTTGTCAATAAGAACTCCTAAAAATCTTGTTCTAAAAACATTATCAAGAACATGGTTATCAAAATGGATACTGCCTGGTAAACTATTGATTTTATGACTAAATAACATGTAATTTGTTTTCTGGAGATTAAGTGATAGTTTGTTTGACTTGAACCAATCGGTCACATATGTCAGTTCAGAATTTACAATTGTAATGAGTTGATTAACATCAGCATGAGAAAAGAAAATATTTGAGTCATCAGCGAAGAGTATGAATGACAATAAATTAGAAGATTTTTGTATATCATGAATGTACGTGATGAAAAGTAAAGGGCTAAGTAGGCTACCCTGCGGCACGCCACAAGTAATTGGAAGAGTAGAAGAATTGCAATTGTTAACCGATACAAACCCACTGAACCACTCCAAGGCCTTCCCTCTAACCCCATAATGACAAAGTTTATGTAGAAGAATATCATGGTTTATGGTATCGAAGGCCTTGGAGAAGTCCAGGAAGATACCAACAGTGTGACAACCTTTATCAATATAAGTGGTGACTTTATCAATAAATGACAAAATTGCATGAGAGGTACTATGGTTTTCCCGAAACCCAAATTGGAAGTTTGAGAAAATGTTGTGTTGTTTGAAAAAATGTGTTGTTCTTGTATGGACAATTTTTTCAAGAATCTTAGATAGCGAGGTTAGTAGGGATATTGGACGATAGTTAGAAACAAGTTGACTGTCACCTTTTTTGAAAAGAGGAATAACTTTTGCAATTTTCATTTTATTAGGGACCCGTCCTGTGTTAAGAGAAATATTAAAGATGTGCGCTAAGGGATCAACGATAGCTATGATAATTTTCTTTAAAAGGAAATTAGGAATGCCGTCAAAGCCAGGACTTTTCTTATTCTGCAGATTGCTAACAATATTGATGATTTCACTCGTATTTGTAGGATTGAAAAACATGGAATTAGGGTTAGGGTTGTCAAGGAAATCATTGAAAGATTTATTAGCTTGCGGCACTTCCTTCGCCAGATTGTTACCAACTTGTGAAATGTATGAATTAAACTTTCCTGCGATAATGTTATTGTCATCGGTTGAGGTATTGCTTGTTTTTATTTTTGTGATTGAAGAGCTCTTTTTCTTTTTATTCAATGCACCATTAATAATTTTCCATGTGTTCTTGGTATCATTTTTGTACATATTAAGTTGAGAAGTGTAGTATTCCTTTTTTGCAATACGCAACAAAGAGGTGAGGGTGTTTTTATAAGAGGTGTATTTAGAACGAGATACATCACTTGGTTTGGTGATATATCTATAATAAAGATTGTTCTTTCTGTTGACAGATCTCAAAAGCGATTTTGTAATCCAAGGGTGAATTGGAATCTTTTTATAATTTGATTTCCGGTTGGTGATAAGGGGAATATGTGTATCTAAAGAAAAGGTCAATTTGGCGATAAAGGAGTCATAAGCTACATCAACATCTGAGGAATCGAAAACAGTCGACCAATCTGTACTCTCCAAATCATTGATTAGATGGGTAATGTTTTCGTCATTTATTTTACGATATGGAGTATTAAACGTTTCTTTACTAACAAGTTTGTTTGTACAAAACTTAACAAAAATTGGAAAGTGATCAGAAAGGTCACTAAGGATAACACCAGCTTTTGGGGTAGGAGAAGTTATATTGCTGAAAATATTATCAATAATAGTGGCAGAGTTATCTGTTACTCTCGTTGGTTTAGTGATAAGTGGTAAGAAAGTATTAGATAAAAATATTTCAAGAAACTCTTGCGAAGTATTGTTATAATTAGCTAAGTTAAAGTTGAAATCCCCCATAGAAACAATCTTTATTTTTCAACAGTGGATTTAGTAAAAGTTCATTGAGGGTATCCGTAAAATTTTGAGTATACGATTGTGGAGGTCGGTACAAAACACCCAGTATCAAGTTTTTTCCTTTGGGGTTTCTGATTTCAACAAAAAGGGATTCCAAAATATCGTTGGATATAGTCATGTTACCTATAAGAGTATATTCATATTGTTGCGGTATGTAAAGCGCAACACCGCCACCCGGTCTACGAGTTCTGTTATTAACAATCAAATTGAAAACAGGGAGTAAAAAAAAGGAACATGGGTTATCCAAAAAACACGTTTCTGTTAAAGCAATAATTGAAGATTTCGGAAACATGTTGTTATCCAGAAATAATTTGAGTTTATCGAAATTTTTATTGGCACTTCTAATGTTTAGATGGAGAAGAAAAATGTCATCTTCAGAACTGATAGATTTAACGAAAGATTTAAAATTTTGTTCTGTAAAATATTGTGAAGTGATGAGCTGCCCACATGGGTCATTTGGATCAAAGTTAAAATTTAGATCGGCAGTGTTATCGTTAAAATAATTCTTTATATATGAATCATAATGGGAATTTTCTCGCATATATGTAGCGGCATGATGTGATGAGAGAGGCAACAGGTCGTCATGATTGAGCGAGCTGAAAGGAAACTCAGATAAATCGGCCATAGGAGGAGGAGGAAATAAAATTGTAACCCCTAACGAGAATACACGATACCATGTTCCTGCTCATGTGCCTGCGCAAGAGAAGAAGATAGATTACAGGAGAAAGACAGAGGTGATAAAGGGGAAAATAAAAAAAGTCAGACATTATTAAAGAAAAAAAAAATCAGTGCAAGAAAATTAACAAACACACAGCCCCCAAAAATCAAAAGGGGGAAGGGTCAGGAAATTATACAAAACTAAATTAAATAGGATAGAAAGATTAGAAATAAACTAACAAATCAATTAAGGATTGGTAATAATACTTATTTTAAACAAAATGACAACAAAGTCAAAAATAGAAAATAGGTATACAAAGATGATTTTTCTTTTTAACAAACAACAAAAATCTATTTTGTATCCGTCTCTCCTGATTTTTTTTTTTTTTTTTTTTTGGGGGGGGGGGGGGTTTAAATCAAAAGGTACAAAAAATGAGGATATGGAATAAATTATAAGTTACTCGGATCATGAACAGAAAAAAAAACCGTGACATATGCATTAATCAATGGACCAGAGCTAACAGGTGCCGTAACCAAGATCCCCAGAGAGACATAAATACCGAAGACTCTAACTGGAAAGAGTCATGTTAACAATATTTCATATAAATAGAGAGGAAAAAACAGTTCACTTGCGAGATGCAGATGACAACAGAGATTTAAGTGCAAGTTCACCCTGACGTAAATTTCGTTCTGAAAAAAAGTAGAAAAACAAAAGGAACATACCGATGAAGGTCCGACAACAATCCGCCAAAGAATAAGCGAGCTATATAAAGTCTCGAGCCCGTGACGCCACCAGCGAGCAGCCCCCCACAACCCATGCACTACATATTCAATAAAATTATATTTTTTCAAGAAATTGAAAATTATTTTACCTGTGCATTCAATGTATCCTTAGGCACAAAATTTCATACATGTTTCTGTGAGAAAAAATATTTTCAGTCATCATAGTCCATTAAAAAAATGGGAATCTATGGAACCTATATCAACACGACACATGAGGCAGCCGCCCGCAGGTGACGCCACAAAACAAAAACTCTGAAAACCCACAACCCCCACCTAGTAACGGACCCCCGCCAAACCCTCACCAGCACTCTCAATACCCTTCCGAACATTTGATGCATTTTTCGGAATGTTCGTTATCCAAAACAGAGTTGATAATTCCGAAGTTTTGTAATTCCGAAAATGAAACAGGGTTCGTAATTCCGAAAAATGAAAAAGGTTTATAATTCCGAATGTTAGTAATTCCTGAAATGCAAATAGGAACTTTTTTTTTTTCATTTTCGGAATTATGAACCCTTTTTCATTGTCGGAATTACGAACCGTCTTAGTAACGAACCTTGGGATAAACGACATGTAAAAGATTCAATATTCTTAACTGAAGGTTGTCAAAAATATGTCATATAAATCGTTATAATGACAATGTCGTTTCACCAATAAATATATCCGTGTCCTTTTGGCATTGTATATTGTAAAGACAATCATGCCCTATGTCATTTTACTTCACGCTCCCTCAGTTTTGGGACTTTCTACACGGAAAATAAAATTCCTAGAGAGGCTAGCGTTTCCAATGACATTGCTTAAATCAGACGTTTTTGATATATTTTTATTCGTTTATGCAACATTTTTGCTTTTTCTATTGAAATCACGCAGTTGCACGCTTTCTCAGACAAGTAGGCTTCGCAGACATGGGGCATTGGTACTTCCCTTTTGTTTGTGGCTTAATATTCAAAGAATCTGTACCACATGATTAACATAATTATGCTTGCTTACTAAGAATCCATACCACATAATAATGCTCATGGGGACAATCTATAAATTGATGTCCCTTTTATTGTCATTATAGCCATTAATAATAGCATATTGTACTTTCAGAACCCCACAGAAAAATAAAAGAAAATAACGTTATTACGACAAGTACCAGTAATAGCTATTTCTATTAAAATGCCATTAACATAAAGAGCATTGCAGATATAAGTACGATCTACAAGTGTTGCAATTAGTATTTTACGACTATAACTAAACAATTGAGTTGGTTCATCCAAGGTAGAAGATTAATTTTCTTTTTGCTCTCTCTCTCTCTCTTTTTGTGGGGGCGGTCTAACATGACAAAATAATGACATGAACGAATTCCTTTTCATGCTTAGAAAATTATATTCTGCCACGTTTGAGGAAGGAAGAAATAATTGAAGCGAGCATTACGTTGTTATCATTATTAGAAATTTGCTCTGTTATGGGAGGGTTTTAAGCATGTTAAGTGCCTAGCTGAAAATTGAGTTTAAATATTCATTACAACATGGTTTACAACATGGTTTAGGTAGATCTAAGACGGGGTTCCGTCGTGTTGACAAAATTTATATATAATTTCACATTAATGTAGCATTTCTAACGACCCAGTCCAAGGTATTGTAGACAGCAACTCAACCGTTAACATTGAACTAAATATATGAGCGAAATATTTCTTTAAAATAAATAAAATTTGACGGTATTTAAACGACTTTCAGGTTGCACGTTCGTAGTATGTGCGTTCTTCTTTTAATAAGAAGACAAAATCCTTCCACATAACATGATCATAATTTCCGCAGGACTTCCCCCGAAAATATTGGAGAACATTTTGATACATTAATTCACATCTTCCACACAAGGGAGATAATATCTGACTGTCAAATACATGAAGTAATTTAATTTCTAATTTCATAGCGGGAGTATTTATTTCATTTCCAACAGAAAAAAAGACAATGGCATTACAGATATTGTTACAGAAAATATGAAAAATATTTGTACAATTTTTCTTGATAAGTGTAGAAGTACACTGAACATATAAATAAATTATTGTAATGTATTATTAATAGAAATTCTTAATTTCTTAGGAGATGTGGGGGATCCACTAAAAAGCAGTGATTGTAATTTGTGGATCCCCCAGGGAAAATCAAATTGTTTCAAATTGTGCCTACGAAGACTTGGAAAACACAAAACAGTGTTACAGAACAACAAAAAACACGAAACAAGGAAAAGGAAAACAGATAAAAGAAAAAAGGAACAGGAAAAGGGGGGAAAGGGAAAAGCAGGACAAATCATGACTGAAGAAAGGGTAGATGGAATGCGAATAAATAAGGCCATTGATTAGGGGAAAGGTGTGGGAGGAGTCCTATCATCTTCTTTTCATATTTCTCTCCTATCTTCCTCCATCCCCAGCCCCCTCCTTCGATGGAGGATATACCCCAGCTCCCCATATTGCTACACCACCGATAATACAGTTGCATAGACTTGGAATTTAATATACACGAAGTTAAAAATAGCATATCTATTGGTATAGGAACAACATTACAAATATGATATGAACCACCATGCAAGCAATGCGCTATTTGCAGCTAATATTGACACATGCTTCCTCGCGTTATTACAACAACGTCAACTCGATTACGTTTTTGATGTGCATTTATAGGAACATCTAACAATAGTAGTTTGATTTGATTTGATTTGATTTAATTTTACAAGGTTTATTCAATACAAAAATCGTTGCAGCTGAAAGTTGAATTGGGATTTATTTTACATTCAAAATGAATACATGGTAAATGTGAATAAACAATAATAAAAAAAATCAGTATTAGATAGTCTCAATATGGACTGCAATAGTGATGGAATATAGAAGTATAAATCAACGTCTTTTGCCGAATTATTGGCGAAAGTATTACGCACGTTTAAAAAAAAAATGTCACGCCTTTACTAACAATGAACTGTGTGACTTCAATTTTCACTGACTATATTTTGCAAAATAGGTAAAAGGGCATTTTGAAAGGTGGTCTTTAGGTCAGTAATTCATAAGTTGTTTATGTACCCGTATTATTCCGAAATATTTACATAGATGAGCATGACCCATTGCTTACGGGAAGCCGGTCATCCGTGTATTAAGCATATGGGAATTACAGAAATCACTAGTCATCGGGTTAAAATATCAATCAAACTTACCAGGGTTGAATAGAAAACAAAACGAAGTTCTTCATGTATTAATCAAGTTCTTTCTGGTCTATTTAGGAGAAGATGACAAACACAATTTTCAGACTTGTTCAGACATCGGACATTTTCACGAAGCTTGCAAACTATGTTTTAAAAAATACATCCATTAATTCAATTTGAAAATGCAAAAGTAGAATGATTTAACAGATCATGTCCAAACTTTGCTGTAAAACGGACTACACAAACGAACGCTTTCGCGATCTACGAACTTTGCACTGTGTACAGAGCTGTTGAAAATACAGTGTGGGGGAAAGTACGAGTGCTGAATAACGGAGAATAGTTCTAATTTTAAGCAATGATCTGGTCGAGTAACGCCCACTACAATCAGACAAGCTCTGTTTAACAAATTACTGAATTATTTCAGGAATTATATGTTTGTCCGGTATAGACGAAAGCTATTAAAAGGCATGAGGTTACGCATTCGCCCGTTTAATTCTTTGAATAAAAAAATAGAGCATTAACAAATTATAGCCGCGCTTAACTTCCTCTTTCCACGAAAAATGTTCTTATAAAATGAAAATGTTATTGACTTATGTGACTTGTTTCGCTTCATATTGTATTATTCATTCCTTTATTAAGTATACAAATTACGTTCCGGGCCCTGTTTCATAAACAATGATATTTTCAATTAACTTCTGATAATTGATAAAAGCTACTAAAATCGTTGTATGTGATTGACAGTGAGCAAATCTGTAGTATAATACAGAAGTTGTGGCAGCTAGTGGCAATATAAAAAAAGGGTTTTATGAAACAGTTTCCTGATAATATCACATGAATGTCTACACCCTATATTGTATAGAATTAGAAAGGCCATTTTCCAAATATCTAGAACTCTATCGGAACGGAATTTTGAAAAGGGTACCATTAAGGTTTGATGGATTATTTTACCTGACGGCTAAGAAATCATGTGTATGCTTGTAAGTAAGCAACCATGGGACCGACAACTTAAAAGTCCTCTCCAAGGGACTTGGCAATGGGGATTAATGCCTTACCAAAGGGCACTAGCGCATCCACTTGGTTTCGAACCCAGGTCCTCCAGTTATGAGACCAATGCTCTACCATTGGGCCATCGCGCCTCCATTTCAAGACTGAGTTTAGATTCATTTCTTGTATTTCCCCCTTCGTCTGAATTCTTTTATTGTTTTATTTATTATTTTATAAGTATTATGAAGAAGAGAAACAAGGGATTAAGAGAATGATTGAATAACTCGAAAGCCACAAAGGAATTCAGGTTTTTATTCTTGATTATCAGAATTAGGGCTACAGGGAAAATAAAAAATGCAGTTGGAGTGAAATGTTTGAATCACTCGCCCCCGTTGAGAGTAAAGTTAGGTTAAACATGCTAACCACAAAAAATGAGAGAAAGTTAAAAAAAAATGAAGAAAGTTGAAAAAAGGGCTACAACACAAAATAAAATACAATCGCAAGAGTTCTGTATACATTCCCCATAGTCATAAAGTATTATCATTAATAAGGTTAAATATACAAAAACAAAGAATTTGAATAAAGGTATTTGCCCCCACCCCCCCACCCCCCCCCCCCCCACTTTCTGTCTCTCTGTTTCTCTTCCTCCCACTCCTTTGCCTCTGTCTCTGTCTCTGTCTCTGTCTCTCTCTCTCTCTCTCTTTCTTTCTCTTTCTCTCCTTTTTGTCGGTCTCTCTCTTTCGTTTCCCAAGTTACAGTGAATGTAATTTAGTGAGACAGACTGGAGAACAACAGCTAGATTCTTCTACTCCATTTGTAAACCGTAAATTTGAAAACCGCTATAATTAACAAACTGGAGTGTGTAGGAGCAGGGGCGTTACTCAGCATTTTCACTGGGCAGGGAGGGGTGTCCGATGTAATTTGCTAAAACAAGTATGATGTTTACAAATAAATATCAAAATAAATTTTATAATAAATTCTATTTTCAAACTGCCAAGTGTAGTAGAAATTTTCCCTTTGTAGTATCATGCATCGTAAAGGTTCTATAATTATTTATGCTATTTATATTCTCTTATGATATAGCCCTGTGGTGATACAGTTTCATCCTAACTTGGTGATGTCTTCAGTTCAAATATGGTCGTTGGCTGTGAAATATAAACGCGTGTCCTAAAGCAAATAATGACTTTTAGTGCCAACGTCATTCATGTTTCGATACCTTCCCCTTCCACCCATACATTTAAAAGTGGCGTAGCCTGGGTCCAGTTATTGGGGGGGGGGGGTAATGGTCTTACTCCCTTCTTTTGCCTCTTTATTCACGTTTAGTTTGCCATTTGGGATGGGAAGTGCCCCCGTGCAACACGGCACTACGCCATTCATCTTCTTTATCTTAATATGTCCCGTATATTTTCCCCGTAGCACCGATATCATATTGCATCACCTGAGGACATTCTTTTATGGGAAGAAATTGTGTCATGTTTAGTTGCTCCCTTTTAGGTGAAACCGAATACGGGAATGCATGGATAAGATAATTAGGTCTCTTTGTCTCTTTCTCTTACTCTCTCTCTCTCTCTCTCTCTCTCTCTATCTCTCTCTTCTTCTGCTTCTTTTTCTGCTTTTCTCTCTTTCTCTCTAATTATTTCTAATTTCTCTCTTTCTTCTTCTTCATTTTATCTGAACTCTTTTTCTCTTTTCGTCTCTCCTCTTTCCTCTCCCTTTCTTTCTCTCTAGTTTCACCCTCTCCGCCCCATCTAGAGCTTTGCCTCCCCCTTCTCTCTCCTTCTCTCCCTCCCTCCCTCTCCCTCTCTCTCTCTCTCTCTCTCTCTCCCTCTCTCTCCACCTCACTCTCTTACTTTCTCGATCTCTCACTGTCTAAACAACCTTAGAAGGAAATTTATATAAGTGAGACTGTTTGTTCCTTTCCATGGTGAAGTGGAAACCCTTCCTGTTTCTCATGAGGTCGTTATCCAATACTCATATCGTCCCAAGTCCCGGCCGATAAAAAAGATGAAATTTAGATAAAAGCACATTTGGTCTGAATTCTAATACTGTCTCGTTAATAATCACCTGTCATGGTTTACCTTTTATGATAAATACAGGAAAATAGGGAATTGGTAATAGGTATCATAGTGGTCAATAATAAATTTCCGTATATTCCGAAATTGCTTTTTTATAAACATAAATAAATAATTTGATTAAAATTGAAAGTTAAAAAAAAAATGCTCAAAATGAATCAGGTGAATAAATATAGAAGTATTGCAGAACAAAAATAATGTCATTATATTGGGTTCAATGTGGGCGCCAAAATTACACTGACATAAAACCGTTGCATTACGTCCAACTAAACTATAAAAGAAATGGAAGGATATTGATCGATATGAAACTGTCGCCGCTGAGCGATCCCTCGGTGGCGTTCTCTGGTGCTCCTATGTCGCCATATTGGCACGCCCACCAGTCGCGGAAATACCAAGCCTATACGGTATCTCTGAAGCACATAGACAAAGCAAAGTATTTTATGACCAAGTCATCATATTTTGTTAGTTATCTTGATGTATTTGGAGCATCAAGCATCAAGCGCATTTCAAATAGATGATAAATAATATGGTACAGGGCGTCGCCTATTGTAAACTTACAAAGCCGCCGGGAGGTAATGCATATATACGAAACATTTGCTTAGAACTTTATGTCAACACTGGACTGAAGATTCTCACCGACATATCTGTCATACCACCACACATTTCCATCTCCTCACTTCCCCTCTCCTCCAAGACCCCCCCCCCCCGCTCCCTCCCTTTTCGTTCTTGCACCCAGAAAGAAAGACCACTGACACCCCCTACCCCCTACCCCCTCCCCCTCCACCCTCGATCTGATTGGACACACGCTATGACATTGGAGAGAGGCGAATATCAAAATGATGGATCGACAGCTGGGCTTCAACAGAAGAAATCTAATCAGTAATTTTTTTTTATCATTGATATTCTGAGATCTCCTAGTCATCTGCTTCTACGTTACTATTATGGCCCCCAATGCCCCTGAAAGAAAAACAGCCTGCAGACAATTTACATTCCATTTCCGTTCCTTCCCCCTCCTTCCTTATCGTTTTATTCATGATGTCATTTTTATGATTCCGGTCAGTGTGATTATTTGAAATGAACTCCATCTCATCCTCTCTTTCACTAATCTCTCACTCAATTTATTTCTCTTTCTCTATATTTTTGTCTTTTCGCTCTCTCGCTTTCTCTCTCTCTCTCTCTCTCTCTCTCTCTCTTTATCTCCCCTTGTCTTTCCCTTTCTTCCTCATAGTCCCCCTCTCTCCTTTTCTCTTTCTTAATCTTTCAAGGCATGTCTCTCTTTATTCCTCTTTCTATCTGATTCTTTCTCGCTTTCTCTCTCTCTCTCTCCGTATCTCTCTGTCTCTCTTTCTGTCTCTCTCTTTCCCTTTTCTCTCTCTCCTTTTCTCTCTCTCCAAGGCCGTACGCAGCGGGGGGGGGGGGGGGGGGGGGGGGGGGGGGGGGCAGGGGGGGCAGTTGCCCCCCCCCCCCCAGAAATTTCAAAATCATACTTTTTTTAAATCGGGTTTTAGACTTCAAATTATGGGTTCCTTTGAAAGCGATCATCTTGCCCCCCCAGGAAAAAATTTCTGCGTACGGCCTTGTCTCTCACTCCCTCTCTCTCTCACTCTCATTCTCTCTCTCTCTCTCTCTCTCTCGTCTCTTCTTCTCTTCTCTTCTCTTCTCTTTTTGCTCTCTAGCTATGCGTTTGCTTCCTCATATCTGTTTCAGTAAAACCGCTTCTCCTCTCTCTCTCAAATTCATGAAACGATTTCACTAATGTTCCAGAAAGCTTGCTCGACGGCGCCAAAAGCTATATCACGTGGTTATTAAATAATCCTCATTTTTGCAGCACCGCCTCCGTCTCCAAGCAATCAAGACTGGGGCCTTTCACCCGAGAGCGAGAATAATGTTTCGTAACATAGAAAGGGCATTTCATAACTCTATGAGATCCATTTAAATCCGATAACTTAGCAATGATTGTTCTATTTTTCAGATTTGCCTAGAATACATACATCACAAATATTTATCCTTAGCGATAACACGGCGTGCAATGCGACGACCAGGGGGTAATTTATTCCGCTCATTCGTCTTATTCAATTCAAATTAATGTAAATCAAATGAAAACATTTATTTCCTTCGAGTCATTTTTAATTATTGCTCAAAGAAACTCTTGAATAATACATTATTAAAGGGAAGCTTGAGTTCTGAGGAAAGGTACAGAATAATTTGTGAGCTTTCACATTCTTTTTATGTTAGTTTGGAAGTTTATCATAGATATGTCCGCTGAAAAAGGATTGCTCTTCAAATGCTCTCAAATTCAAAATATGACAGGAAATAGTTGAAATGTTCGGGCCGAACATGTGTGTGTAGTCTCATATCCACATTTCTGTGTGCAGTGCAAGTTACTCTCAGCAGGACTGAGTGAATTTCTTATCATTTTGGTGATTCCAAAACCCTACAGCATACACCAATTCGTATGTGCTATAAGATAATCAACCTTTCCCAATTGCTTTGAGATTCTTTCACAATTCAATCTCATGACCAAAACTAAACTTTATCATGTTTATCTTTAAGATCATGGTAGCACATATCGTATAGCTAGCTGAGGCGTAACAAATGAAACATTCAACATTCACTGTTGCCAGCAGCAAAGACAAACATTAACCAATTTGGAGATGGGCCCCCAAAATTATTTCACAGTTATTCCAAGACTGTTGTCTATCATATACCCTGTGAGCATGGTCAGGATTTGCTGAAGCCTATGTGATAGTCTTTGCTATTGCCCTGCATGCTTTCATGGGAATAGCCGAGATTATGGCAAGAATACTCCCCGCCGAGAGGAGATGGTGCACACTTTTAAGTGGGTTTGAAATCCAGTGACCATGTGGTAATGATAGCATTGTACAGGGCATCAAAGTATTCACGTAATGTGTTATATAACATTATAGTAATGTACTTGAATTTCAGGTATACCTCTTGGTCTATCTGACTATCATATCAGGAGATTGCCCAGTATAGCAACACATCCTAGATTCCAATATATGTTTATAACAATCAAGTTTATGTATGCCTAACAGCATGAACAGTGACGCTTGTTAGTTATCCGAGAAACCATCAAATTGTAAAAGCATAATTGCGTTAACGACACACATGTGGTGGTAGATGGCGCAATTACTTTACTCGACAGCACATGATGACGCCAGAAAATAGTCAACCTCGGTTATAATTCATGTTATTATGAGCATGAAATTTCTTCTGTTACATTCTGCACTGATTATCACTATTTTGGTGCAAATTTCTAGAGAGGGTAGTGATCGTCCGAGCAGATTTTCCTCTATTTTCAGACCTGAAACTTTGCATTTTAAAATCCTACGCGATGTTACATTTCTTCATATTTTTGTTGCTCTTTTTAGAATTAAAGGAGATCTGGAAATCAAAAAATAAAATACCAAGATTATAGTGGAATCGTATTTATCCGGACCTCTATATATCAATCCGTTCAACTTTCTCATGTTTTATATATACCTAGTGAACAAAAGGTGCTCGTGGGGACTCGAACGTTTGCCAGAGGCTTTCCAGATATAGCAACAAGTTTAAGTCATGTTTAGAAGGTGGATGCCATTTGCATCTATCATAAATGGCAACTGAATTAAAAAGCTCGCACCAAGGATTCTTGGGGTAGCTTGAGATACTTGATACCACGGTCACACCGACGAGACCCGCCGAACAAAAACACTACATTACATTGAATGGCCAAGAATCGATCGGTTTTTAATCGGTTTGACGGTGTGACTGAGGTATTCGCATATACTAGGTAGAGGCTATATTATATTGTAAAGACGACAATAGAGCCTACTTCCCTAATACCACAGTCACACCGCCAACCGATCCCACATGCACCGACTCCAAACCGACTCATTCTTGGCCATTGGTGGCAATGTCATTTTTGGTTCGGTCTGTTGTCGGTCTGGCGTCGGTCTTGTTGGTGCGACTGTGGTGTCACATGACAACAGCATTGTCCTCAGAATGCAACGTCCGTTTGGCAATAGGAAATGCGATAACTCAGAAAGGGAGAAATACGAGTATTCATCATGAGGGAAGACTGAATAACTTACTTTTGTAAACCAGAAGCACCGTGAATTTTTGAGCTCTTGAATGCATGCTAATGATGCTGATACCATGATTTCTCAAAACAAATGCAATGCAACTGTGAAGAGGACCGATACGACTTACCCGATCATCATTGGCGTAGTGTGGTTACTTTAAATACCATCCAACGTGTCAAAGTATTTTTTAAGTTGAACGCATGGATTATAGTCCGAGGGCCATGGAGAGTACGAAATTATCCGTAAAGCATCACTTTAAAGATTCACACTTGGCAACAAGTATGAATTACGACAGATACAATAGAGACGTACTTTTTGCTTTCCCCAGCATGACTCGTTGGTATGACATCCCTGCATAATTGCGCTGTTGTGCTAATTGTCCACACGACTTGTAACAGTTACATGAATGTTACGGAACAAACAGTCGTTGCTGTTTCAAGAGTACCTTGATATCAGCCTCTCGCTTCTCGTTCTTGTCAAATGTTTTCTTTGTGTTTTGAAGTATGTATTCCCATTCTTCGCGTCACCATGTGTTGAGAACCTACTGAGAAACATGAGTTGTTGTATTAAACGCTGCAATTCGGGCATGCGAGGTCACAGATTTCTTCAGGATCGCATCGGCTGTGATGCCATTCCTGGAGAAGTAAACAAGTAACCAGTTCAACTGGAGTATCCAGCTTTTTGTTTATACAGGGGGGAGGGGTGGCAGCCCAAGGGATCGTATAAAGAAATTTGCCGACAGAATTTTAAATGTGAAAGAAAAAATATCTGTCGATGTTTCTTATTCGTGGGGCGGGTAATGTCCCTCCCCCTTTTTATTTACCCAGGGCGAAAATCCCATAGAAAAACCAGTAGAAAATTTCTACTGGTTTCTACTGGTCAATTACCTATTGGTTTGTACTGTGTTTTACTGGTCAATATCTACTGGTTTGAATATGGAAAGTGGACCCCCTAGAAACCAGTAGAATTATTTTTAATGGCTCCATTAGAAAACCAGTAGAAATCTCTACTGGGACCATTACAAACCAGTAGAAAACCAGTATAAGTTTCTACTGGAACCATGGGCGTCAATCCCCACAGGAATTCTATTCAAGTGGGGGGACACCCTATGTTGCATCCAGGTGTGTCCCCCCCCCCCCCCCCCCCCCCCCCACTTGAATAGAATTCCTGTGAGGATTGACGCCCATGACTGGAACCAATAGAAAATAGTAGAAAAACCTACTAGGACCATTCGGAGACCAGAAGGAATCACTTCTAAAACCATTAGGATTCCAGTAGAAATTTCTAATGGTTTCCAAGAAATTTCTAATGGTTTAAAAGAAATTTCTAATGGTTTCAATAGAAATTTCTAATGGTATCATCCAGGAATTCTACTGTAAACCTACTAGAACCATTAGGAGACCAGTAGAAATTTCTAATGGTTTCAGCCAGGATTTCTACTGGATTCCTACTTATCTCATAATGGTTCAAGTAGAAAATCCTACTGGTCTGCTATTGGTTTCAATACAATTTTCTACTGGTTTGTACAGTTTTTTACTGGTTTGACTTAGTTTTTTTAACACCCTGCTGAAACCATTAGACTTGACTGGTTTCTAATGGTATTTAACGGTCTTCAGAACGATTAGACTTTACTGGTTTCTAGTGGTTTATACTGGTTTGACTTAGTGTTTTGAACACCCTGCATGTTAAACCATTAGTCTTGACTGGTTTCTAATGGTATTTAATGGTCTTCAGAACCATTAGACTTTACTGCTTTTTACTGGTTTGACTTAGTTTTTTTTAACACCCTGCTTAAACCATTAGAGTTAAATCATGGTTTCTAATGGTATTTACTGGTCTTCAGAACCATTAGACTTTACTGTTTTCTACTGGTTTGACTTAGTTTTTTTAACACCCTGCTTAAACCATTAGAGTTAAACCATGGTTTCTAATGGTATTTACTGGTCTTCAGAACCATTAGACTTTACTGTTTTCCATGGGCGCAAATCCAAACAGGAATTCTATTCAAGTGGGGGGACACCCCATTGTTGCATCCAGGTGTGTCCCCCCCCCCCCTTGAATAGAATTCCTGTTTGGATTTGCGCCCATGCTGTTTTCTACTGCTTTGACTTAGTTTTTTTTTAACACCCTGCTTAAACCATTAGAGTTGACTGGTTTCTAATGGTATTTACTGGTCTTTAGAACCATTAGACTTTACTGTTTTCTACTGGTTTGACTTTGTTTTTTTAACACCCTGCTGAAACCATTAGACTTGACTGGTTTCTAATGGTATTTAATGGTCTTCAGAACGATTAGACTTTACTGGTTTCTAGTGCTTTATACTGGTTTGACTTAGTGTTTTTAACACCCGGCTGAAACCATTAGACTTGACTAGTTTCTAATGGTATTTAATGGTCTTCAGAACCATTAGACTTTACTGGTTTCTAGTGGTTTGTACTGGTTTGACTTGACCAACTTGCTGAAAACCATTAAATGCAACTGGTTTTTATTGGTCATCCAATTGACTCTAATGGCTTTTAACAGTTTTTACTGGTTCACCAATAGTCTCTACTGGTCTTTAAAAACACAGTAGAAACCAGTAGACGGTCACTACTGGTTTCTACTGCTTTCTATGGGAATTTCGACCTGGGTAATCGCTTTGCTACTCTATTCGTTGACACTAAGGTCTCTTTTTATCAGTAATTGTAATTTGCGATTAGTCCCAGGGGCACACAGAGATCAAAATACTGTGTCTTTATGAGCTGTTGCCTGTAATTGTTCAATTCAATTCAAAGGAAAAAATATCATAAGCGGATCCAGAGGTTGAGGTTGAAGGGCAGTCTGAGATTTAAGGTTCTGAAAGAGGATGTGGCTAAATCCATTACTATATCATTTTGTTTGGGGTTATTTTGTTTTTGTTTTTTGTTTATTTATTCATTTTATTGTTGTTGTTTTTGGTTGCTTGTGTGTTCGTTTGTTTTTGTTTATTCACTTATTTTTATTCATCTCATTTTATCAGTATTATCATTTCTTTTTTGCTTGCTTACTTGCTTCAAAATAACCGTCCAACACCCCTCCAACTGGCAATTGAACAATCCGAGATCCAACCTTGCATTTCGGTTCCTTCTTTATTCATCATAAATACCAGGAATGTATTGCAAACTAATCGTTAGTCTAAGATAATTCCATTAAAAGAATCCTTTTAATAGCATGCCTAAGGGAATGTCTTCATTCTCATTTCCCTATTGAATTTTTTACGATATTTAAATGGAATGAAATTCTGCTATTTTCTTTTTCGGAAGCTTTATTCTTTTATCCAAGTCTAAGGTGTTAGATTATGAACAACAAGAATACACTCTCTCTCTCGCTCTCTCTCTCTCTCTCTCTCTCTCTCTCTCTCACTTCCTCTCTTTCTCTCCCTCTCTGGGATTCGTTCCCTTGTTCGAATACCAAGAAAATCACGCGACGCTGCTCAGTTTACATATCCCCCCCTCCTTTTTTTTTTAAAGTGATGTATTACTTGAATTAGGCTATCCTTTAGGGACCATATTTTTTTCATCCTCCTCTTATTATGACACAGCAGTGCTCAGATATATCAAATAAAATTAATTCCCCCTCGTTTATTTCTCCATCGGTATGGGGTGTTTTCGAATTATTGTCCACACCATTCTTTTATTTCTTTCTATTTTACCCCCCTTTAGACTCTAAGCGTTTTTCTCAAAATGTTGATATTGTATCCTCTTCCCAAGTTCTTGCACGGGCGACCCGAAGGTAAAATTAGTTTCTGTTCTCATTCAAGTGATTAAATCAATGAATAATCAAGAGAATAGGTCCAATGGCTATGCATACCAAATCAGTCAGATCACCCAGAATGGTTCCCTTGGAGATATCGCCAAATGCCATCAATACCGTGAATCAAGCCAGATTTGTGGAGAATACAGGCGAAGAAATCTTATCTTCGCCTAATTAAAGATTGTGCCTAGAATAATTCGAACAGTTCTAATGAGTTGTGGGAATTGCTTATTTCTCCCTCGGTCTTCTCGTCATTGTTTTTAATGAAAAGGTTAATCTGAAAAGGTCCCTATTTGAGATTTACCCCATGGGCTTGTCTTGAAGTGGGGAGAAGAAGGGCTCGAGTGGGGGTAAAGTTAGAACAAAAGGGCTCCCTTCAAGATACACTTTTTATTCCAAGAAAAACTGAAATACAATTCATTTACACATTCAAGCTTTGATAATAGACGGTTGTTATCTTAAATCTTAAATGTAAATCATTCATATTAGTCATAAACGTATCCGGGTAGGGTGAGGCGGCTGTGGCCTTGGTGGCCCCAGGAAATTCTTAAACTACCATTATTCTAGACAGCGATGGACCTCTTTGTAATGTCCAATCTGATATAATACAAAGATAAAATCACATTAGATCGCAATCACTTCTAGGTTCATGCCCTGGACCCTGCCTAAATTTCAGTCCCAGCTACGTAGTTTTCCCTCATACGACCCCATGGAATTACAGGGGCATTATGTAAAGGCCACTGAAATGGGCTGTCTGAAATTATTACATATCAGTAGAAACAAACAAACAAACGAACAACGAACAGCTATAGCGGCCAATGTACCCCCTAAACCTAATTCTAACCTTACCTTTGGAGTTAGGCATGCTATTATAGAATAAAGTCAAGAGCATGCCGAACTCTAACCTTAACCTAACCTTAGCCTGTCCCGTACTCTTTACCTAATCCTAAATTTCTCCACAAGCGATGTCTGGTATCATGTCCATGATGTCTATGCATGCTTAGATGGGAATTTATAAAAAAAAAACCTAGGCGCCTCGGTCATGTCGGCATGCTGGCCATAACCCTTTTACACTCGTCTGTTGTGATTGTCTCGTAGGTGTTTGTCAGATATATATATGATTATAATGATTATGATTAATCTGAAATATCAGAGCTAAGGAGCTTAAGCTCGTCATTCTATCATAATATTTCATCCCAAGGGTGTAACAATAGGGTCGCCGGGAGGCTCGTGCCCTCGCACCCTATCATGTTGAAAAGTCGTCAACCAAAAAAGGAAAGAGAGAGGGAGAGAAATGAAAGGGAAACAAGGCAGCATAAAAAAGATGTCAGGACCCCTTTCTTCTCACTAAGTAACCTTGTTCTATATCGCTTTCCCCTCGTAAGACCGGTGCCCCCCCCCCCCCCTCCTCCCCCTCAAACACTTTGATACCATGCACGGTGATCTCAAATCTCAGTCTAATAGTGCTATTGGGTAAATCCCACTTCATTTTTCGTTCAGCTAACCGTATCTCGAGAAATCCATTGCGACATTCATCATCTCAGGAACATATCTAAGAGGGGGGGGGGGGGGGGAGGGGGAGGGGGGGGGGGGGGTCCTGGGGAGCCGCGTTACATCAAGCGTTTTGTCGGTGACTTTTACTAACAAATTTGCTCTCAGCCAATCAGATGCAAAGATTTCAGTAGCTTATAACAGTTGTCGGTAAAAATCACTGACAAAACGCTTGATGAAACGTTCCCCTGGTTACATGCTCCTGGGGGTCCCGATGACCCTCCTAGACTCGCTCATAGGTGGGGGGGGGGGGGGGGCAAGCAAAAACAATAATTTTGTTTTGTGTTTTATTTTAAAGGAGAATTAACCCCTGAGTACAAATTTACTTATATTGAAAGGTGTAATATATTCCTACTTATTGGCCTAAATCATTTTCTAATAAGATATCAGAAAAGGGTATAAATAAAGATATTCCAACACCCGGTATCGTCTCCTACTCATTTACATGGGGGCTGCCATTTTCTTGCTGATTTGGATTTGTACATGAACCATTGAGAAATGTTCCGGTCAGGAAGATATTTTGCATCCAAGACCTAAATTGATTTTCTTCATTACCTAAAATCCCATATGTGACGAAAAATATAAAGTGGGTGTTTACATGATTTATAAAAATTAAATCTTTATAATGATACTTTTAAATTGTCTGTTTTGCTTAACAAAAATCTATTTTCTTGGGTTTGCCAAACAGAGCAGAACATAATATATGCAGCATGTATTCTGACTTTTCAAGTCCCATTATCCGAAAGCAGGTGAATGCATAGTTTGCCGCTATAGATGCTCAGGGAAGAAGCATCCATAAAATTTGAATTAATTTGCTCCGTCCATTGCGTCACAGTATCTAGAAAATAGATTTATATTAAGCGAATATCGATTTTCAACAGAAATATATAAGGAAATCTTCAGTTTAAAAATAAATTGACATATCTATTCTATATTTTTAATCTCAAATGGGTTTTTAATTTTGAAAAAGGCAATTGGGCATTTGGATTAAGAAAATCTTCTTGTACACATAAAAAAAATGGCAGCCCCCATGTATTGCTAGCAGACGATACATATTGCTAGCAGATGATAAATTTTGCTCAGAAAATCTTGATTCGTATCGATCTCGTATATTTTGACGCGAAGCCATATAGTCTAACAAGTAGGAATAAATAACACCTTTGAACACTATCGTCTTTATTGTTTGAGGTTAATTCTCCTTTAATTTCTCCTCCTCTTTTCCGAATTAGACTGGGTGGTCGTTTAGGCACCCCTTTGCCACCCTTTCCCTCCTTTTTAAAGGAAACACTGAGGGAGATGTGAGGGAGGGAGAAGGGAAAAATATACAGTGACAAGTTAGGTGAGAAAAGGAGAGAGAGAGAGAGAGAGAGAGAGAAATAGAGAAATAGAGAGGGAGAGAGAGAGAGATAGTGAGAGAGGAGAGAGGAAGAGATGGGGTGAAAGAGAGAGCGAGAGATGTAATTATACGAGGAAGGAGAGTAGGAGAGAGAGAAAAAGTGAATGAGGGGCAAGGGACAATATAGAGAAAGGAAACAATTTTTTCTACAATGTAAATACTCTATAATTATGTTAAGAATTGGTATCGAGAAATAAATTTATCTTGAATCTTGAATCTCGAAAAGGAGTTTGGGGAGATGAAGAGCGAAACAGATAGACATTTTCGCAACAAACCTGTTTACAAAGTATTCATATTTATGGATGTTTAGAATCCAGTTTGCATACATTACTTGTTGCTATGTCTGACAAGCCTCTTGCAAGCTTTCGGGTTGTCAAAAACAACCTTTGTTTGAAAAGTATGCATAAAATTTGAATATAATATTCGTGAAAAGGTCTATTCGAGAGGGAAAACACAGAGGGAGAGAGAGTACACGTACAGGTTGTTGTTCGGAATCAACCATGCATGATCAACGTTACCTTGACAACGTGACGCTTGTATATAAATTACAATAGAGTAGAATATGGCGCCGCGCAAAAGCTGCATGTCCACACAGTGTGTGATATAAACAACTTCGATTGAAATTGCTCTGTGCTGGTCCTGTTGTGTGATTTTGCCATATTTATTGCTCACTTTTATCACCCTTCATCTTAATACCTGTACAAAATTACACCATTATTTTTCATACTCGTCATAACAAGGAGAGAAAGCGGCGTCAACGATTTGTACTCACGTCGCACTGTAAACTTGGTGGCGTCAAAGTGCAAGTATTTTGTGAGCGTTATATGGATCGTTAAAAGTGAAGGCCTTTGTTAATCTAGTACTGTGTATAAATAATCAGAGGAACATTGGTTTTTCAAGGCTCACATACATCGCAGCATTATAAATAGCAATAGAGGAAACGGACGACCGCGTACCCCCATTTTACTCGTGTAATTGTGCTGGTAATGTATAGGCCTGAAAAGCGTGCTACCTATGATTGAATACAGTTTGTAAACTTGCATAGCATTCTATACAGCCAAAGACTGACACCTGTAACATGCTTGTATATAGCAGATGATGACTCAATTTGAGGTTGTGCAGAACAGATGTAGTGATTGTCGTTCGATTTTGAACAACTCATCGCAAATTATATTTTGATCTGTATTGTTTTAAACTGCAAAAGGGAAGCAAAATGTGGACTGCAATAATAATTTCTCTACTTGGTATTCTGATTGAGATTCAGGTAATTATGATTCACCATTCATGCAATCAATATTCTTAACAAAATTGCTTGATTAAATTCAGTGCTATCAATATAATATATTCTTTTAATGCGACAAGACTATAATTATTGTTTGCATTATGAAATATGGTTATGCAATGTGAGATATCAGTTACTATATTCCTTCGTTTTGTTGTTATGAAGAATTGTGTTTAATAACCTACTGATTTGTGAAGGTAGCTTAATTAAATGCAATAATAATTGAAATTAATGTAATTCAATTTCAGATTTGGCAGCTATTATTTGAAGTAAAATAACAGGTATCACACGAATTTGCATACATCCCGATGATAATTATATTATGAAAGGAAAAAAAGATTATTATGATATCAGGAAACATAGTCGCACTTTGACACACCAGAATATGATTTCTGAAGAATTTCTTTTTTTTTTTTTTTTTTTTTTTTTTTTTTTGTGCGCCTCCATAGGGGTAGCCACTTTCACTTTAGGCTCCACATTTTTGTTTGATTTCAACTGTTATTTTTGCTTATTTGTAAGATTTATTGTTGATTAGTGATATCTTATTGGTCAAGGAGTCGTGTAGACGTTTTCAAGAAAGTAAGGTGGTAAGATTATCATATATTTAATGTTTGATTTATTGTACCTACCTTCTGCCTGTACCTGATTTATAATGTGCTGCCATATGCATTCACTTTTCTGTACATAGTACCTATTGAATGCTCTGCTCGAGTGGCTCTTAGTATTCTTTTGTGTTTTTTGAGTAAGTCGTGACTTTGCATTTGTCTTTTGTGTTAACCTCCTAAAAGAATTTCACTGTCACAATGGAGTGTTTCAGACATCTGATAGTGTTCTTTTGTACTATACTAGTTGCCTCTGTATATAATAACAGTGATAGTGAACAACCCTGTGTTGGTAGTAAATGGTGTTTCAATAGGCCTACACACTTTGAGAAAGTTAATGTGAAGTATTGTGGCAAACATGTTCTGTATTACGGTAATGCCACAGCTAGTTTCCAAGTTTGTATTTTACTGGGGGGTGATATCCAGACAAACCCGGGCCCTCAGAATGATAGATATCATACATGTAACTCTCAACCTGATGTTACTTGCTCTTTATCAACTGATCATGCACCAAGCCGTATTTGTTACGATGTAAATACTTTACGTCAGCTGAACATTCATCCTCATTCTTTGTTACCTCAGCATGTATGGAGCAGAATGTGCGATCTGGGCATCGGTCGCCGACCTCGAACTCATCGCGGACGAAGGCGCAAGGTCCCCAGATCGCAATATTCTCCCACACCTTCCTCTAGCCTTAGACTTAGACTTGGTCTTTGGAATGCACGATCCTTGACCAATAAAACACATGCAGTTATTGATCTTGTTATAGAGAAAAATCTTGATGTGTTAGTCATTACGGAATCTTGGCTTTCTGGGGATAGAAACAGGGATGGTCTCATTCTTTCTGATTTGAAATCATGCTTGCCAAATTATCGTTTTATTCATCAACCCCGCTTGTCTTCTAGGGGTGGAGGTATTTTTGTTCTATTTAAATCCACAAGCCGCTGTTCTGTAAATCCTAATGGAGATTTCTCTTCCTTTGAATTATTTGATATAACACTGAATCTTACCTCATCTTCTGTTGTTAGGATGTACTGCATATATCATCCTCCATCTTTGAGTAATAGTGTTTTCCGTGAGGAGTTTGTAACTCTTCTTGAGGGTGCTGTTGTAAGTGACCATTTTCCTATACTCTTAGGTGATTTTAATGTTCACATTGATGATCGTAATGATAACTTTGCTAAGTCATTTATGGATGCAGTTGAATCCCTTGGGTTTAAGCAGCATGTCTGCAGTCCCACTCACCTTGCAGGGCATACTCTCGATCTTTTATTTACTAGGGACTCCAAAGATGTAGTTAATGTTAATGTTTTGTCTTCACTGCCCTCTGATCATTCTGCTATTGTTGCTATAATGAAGCTTCCTTCCCTGCGAAACCCTAAGAAGAGAGTTTCCACCAGAAAATTCCGCAGCATCGTCTTGGACACATTCCAGAATGACATTAGGGCCATGTTTCGCCCACCTTCCGAACTGACATGTCCTTCTGAGGCTTTGGATCATTACAACACCTGCCTGAGGTCTCTCATTGATAAGCATGCTCCCCTTCAAGTTAAAACTGTCACGATCAGACCAAAAACACCTTGGTTCACTGATGACATTATGGAAGCAAAGAGGCGAAGGCGACGGGCGGAACGCCGCATGATCAAGTCTGGACTTTGTGCTGACAGGGAACAGTATCGCAGAGAATGTGAGTCCTACTATGAGTGTATAGTTAATGCCAAGTCTTCGTATTTCAGAAACCTCATTGCAGAGTCGGACACTAAACAGCTATTCAGCATTGTTCGGTCACTTTCATCGCCAGATCAGTCTACCAGCCTACCAGACCACTCTTCAGCTCAGAACCTCGCCAACCAGTTTGCCGAATTCTTCAGCGAAAAGGTATCAACTGTGGTATCTTCCTTCAATTCATCAGTTCCAGATCCAGCAACTTCATCTTCTCCGACTCCATCTCAACATAGCTTCTCAGACTTCTGTCACGTCAACGATTCAGACATCCAGAAGCTCATCCGTTCTCTGCCATCAAAACACTGCAACTCTGACCCGATTCCTACATGGCTTCTAAAGGACTGTCTCGACGAACTAATTCCGACCATCACAAGGTTTATCAATTTATCCTTGTCATCTGGCTGTGTCCCTGATGGTATGAAAACATCACTTCTACTTCCTCTTCTAAAAAAGCCGAGCCTTGATCGCAATAATCTTGTCAACTACAGGCCCATTGCTAATCTGCCTTTCATTGGCAAGGTTTTAGAAAAGGTTGTGACTTCGCAGCTGAAGGATCACCTTGAAGGTTTCGGCATGCTTCCAGTTCATCAATCGGCTTATCGGAATCACCATTCCACTGAGACTGCTCTGGTGAAAGTCTTCAACGATATTCTCCTGGCCATTGACAGGGGCGAGGAGGCGGTGCTTATTCTCCTTGACTACACAGCTGCTTTCGATACCATCGATCATGGATTGTTGCTGCGTCGTCTGGAAAATGACTTTGGTATTTCTGGGACTGTTCTTGATTGGATCCGGTCGTACCTACATAATCGAAGACAACAAGTCATCATCGATGGCACCACATCGGCACCTTTCCCATTGGTCTGCGGCGTTCCGCAAGGTTCAGTAGTCGGCCCTCTCCTCTTCATAATATACACAAGCCCTCTGTCAAGATGTATTGACTCTCACCAGGACATTCGCCACGCAATGTATGCAGATGACACACAAATTTACATTATTCTCAAGCCTACTGGGAAGGATGATGCTGCACTGAAGCTCAGCAGATGTCTTCAGGACATAAAAGCCTGGTCGCATGATAATAAGCTTTGTCTTAATGAAACGAAATCAGAAATGATCCACTTGTACTCAAAACACAGAAAAACAGAATCATTTCCAATGTTATTCGGTTCAGATAACAGAAACACCAGTACTCTAACGTGTAATGACTGGGTACGGGACCTTGGGGTCACAGTGGATAAGAATCTCACTTTCCAACAACACATCAAAAATGTCTGCAGGTCTGCTTCATTTGGTATTTACAAGATAGGAAAAATTAGGAAGCTACTCGACCAACCCACAGCTGCTAAACTAACCCATGCCTTTGTATCTGCTCATCTTGATTACTGCAACTCTACCTTTTCCGGAATCCCACAATCCCATCTACGTCCACTCCAAAGAATTCAGAATACTGCTGCAAGGCTTGTTACCCTGTCAAAAAAATCTGAACATATAACACCAATTCTTCGCTCATTGCACTGGCTTCCAATACGCCAGCGCATCATTTTCAAAATTCTTCTAATAACCTATAAGATTATCAATGGTCTGTCTCCTGTATATCTTTCTGATCTCATCTCCCTTCGCTCCTCTAGTTCTCTCCGACCTCTTCGTTCTTCAACAACCTTGCAGCTTACCCGCGGACCCCGAACTAATACCAATTATGGCGATCGAGCCTTTTCTGTAATTGCCCCATGCCTTTGGAATCGATTACCCTCATATATCCACAATGCCAACTCCCTTGAACAATTTAAGACTTCACTCAAAACCCATCTTTTTAATGCTTAGTTTTCCCCACTCAGCTGTGGGTTGGTCTACACTTATGGAGGTGCACATCATTTTCATCTTTTCATCATTTTTCATAATGAATATTAATTCAATTTGATTGAATAATAATTCAGGTTTAATACTCTATTAATAGCAAAATGCGCTTAGAAACACCAGTATAAAGCGCTATATAAATGTTATAATTATTATTATTATTATTAATTTCTTAGGACATAATAGGGCGTGATAGCTCAGGTTTTCACTCATACTATACACTAGTATATAAAAATAAACATTGTGAGAAATGCTCCTGGAACACAACGCTGGTGGTCACTCATAGGTTTTTGTTTGGTTTTTTCCCCAACATTTTTAGCCCTCCATAGGCTATTTCACGGATTCAAATAAACAAATAAACAACTTTTTACAACTCAATGAAACTGATATGTATCTTAAACTCAAATAGAACAATACTTTTAAATTTCTCTCATTTTCGTTTGAATAAACAAAAATCGAAGTGACTGCCATTTAGTAAAAAATAAATATTGTAATACAGACTCGATATACATGATATAGAATAAGAATATCTCTCATCCTCGTAATATTGAAGTTATCTTCATACTACCGAAAATCGGAATTTTGTTATTAAGCTTTTGTACAAACAGTTGTTGCTTAATCAAAGTTACCATGCAATTTAAAGCATCATTTCTCTACTCTTCAAACCCCCAAAATTATATTTTCAAAATTAAACTCTATCTGTACTTGAGAGCTTTCATTTATGCATTTTGCTGTTTCATGCCAAATTGATTTACTGATCTTGCATTCATGAAAGAAAATGTACGATATCTCCCAACTCTTGTTTACAGAACGAACCTTTTTCGTTACTGACTATTTTCATCCTATGTAGTTGCTTGTTCAAGAACAGAATCCTATTTACTATCTTATACTGAAAATATCTTAAGCCAATATCCGGAGTAAAACGAAATATCATGATATGATATTTCTGCATTTTTGAACTATCAGGGATATAATCTAAATAACGTTCCCATTACATCTGATGCCTTTTTCATACCAAGATCTAAAAAACACAGAATTTTGCCCAATTTGGATACGGCTATTTCTCCACAACGGAAAAGTCGACCAATCACTTCCTTCTGCTCGACTCAATAAAGACAACGCGTGAAATACCTCTTTCCAAAAATGGATTAGCAACTTCATGAGATAATGTCAAAAATTATTCATCCCCAAACCCAACTACGAATGGTTTTGATAAAAATGACTGCAATAAATGATTAACATCACCACATATATATATACCTAAAACCATTCTTCGAATTCATGTAAGTTTTAGTGACATACTAAAAAACTCAACATCTGGCATTTTAAGACCCCCTTCTTCATATGTGCCAACAACCTGTGTCCTACTAATTTTATCCGCCTTATTTAGTGGAAGGTTATATAGTGAAAGGAATTATCACTATGATACGGTCCTTGTAGTCAAGCTTTCGATCTGTGAGCTTCATCGGTGTGGTGGAAGAGCCATGGCTCTTCGCTTTAATAAAGCACAGGGGAGCGTTTCATCAAGTGTTTTGTCGGTGCTTTTTACCGACAAATTTGCTCTCAACCAATCAGATGCAAGGATTTCAGTAGCTTATAACAGTTGTCGGTAAAAATCACTGACAAAACGCTTGATGAAACGCTGCCCAGTTGTGCAGATTGTATGAGTAGTCGATTTTTAAATGCATTATGCATGTTCCAGTTCAGTTTTTATGTACAGTAGGGTATTTCCCAGCATAAAATTTTGTACGGGATATCGATCTATTTACTTTGGTGTGAAAATAGCGCACGAAGGGCTATATTCAGCTCATCCACAGAAAGAAAAAGTAAGGGGTGGCAGAAAAATGAAGTATATCCAAGGTTGACTATATAATATTGTGTGCACGTAGCGATTAAAAGGCGACGGTTTGGAACCGAAATGGTTTTCAAATCATAGGGAAGCTGTATTGATTCTACGGTAAAAGCATATTTGTCTCGCATGTTGACTTTAGCTCAATTCATTAACATGATGAACTGAGTAAGCTAGGCAGTAAAGCAAAGTGAAGGGGGTCGGGGCGAAAGGGGAATTGTGAAAAGGAGTACAATTCTATAGAGAGCGTGCGGTGAGAGAGAACAGAGGGGGGGGGGGAATGAGGAGAGAGAAAAGGGAGAGAGGCTTAGAAAGGGAAATTGAGAAAGAGAGAGAGGAGAAGAGAAGAGAGAGAGAGAGAAAGAAAGAGAAGAAAGGAAATGAGAAAAGGAAAAAGAGAAGATCGGAAAAGGGAGGAATTAAAAGACATGAATAAAATATTACTTAGAAAACTGAGCGTAAATGGATACTGACCACAGCGCGTAAGCGAGAATCAGAGAGAGAGAGCGATGTAGAAGGGGGAGCAAGAAATTGGGAGGGGGTGGGTATCATTGATCCTTCATGTGCGTATGGATCAGTAGGGGTATAAATGCATGCGAAGTTTAACTGACATTGAATACAAAGTCTAAATATTGGCAATATAATATATTCACAGCGATCTTACAGCTATGATTGAGAACCAGTTTACAAAAAAATAAAATGCGTTTATTTGGATAAATCATTACCATGATCGAGCAAAGTATACAGGCAGACAGTCTAAATCGCACGAACTAATAATAAAAACGTTATCAGGCCATATATTAACCCGTTGACTATCACATCTTCTCGTTCCCATATAGGCATAATACAGGGACCACTCGGTACAGCATCTGTCATTTTGTATCCCATTATTTTTTAACATTTCCTAACTACACTGAAATTATACATTCCAATACATGATTCCATATGTACACATGTATTTAATCTTTTGTGTGTGTGGGGGGGGGGGGGGGGGGTGAACACGAGTTTTTCATTAATATTCTTCAATTAAAGTTATATGTTTGTTCTATAATAATCCGGATAACACTATCTTTCTCCTTCTCTCTTCCAGAGCGTAGATGCCATAACATGCTCTTATAGGTCCTCATTCGGCTTGACCCGGTATTACAGGTTAGTCTCGTGACCCCAGCAATCATCTAACTTGGTTTGCTAATATTAGCTACGTTCATACGGGACTCGTGGCTTCGAATTTTTAAGTTAACGTCAGTAATAATAATAATCATCGAAATTGTGCACTGACCGCAATATGCACATAATAATTCATTGTCTGGTAGCTCATTTGAATAATTATCGCCATTAGTTTCTTAGTAACCAGCAGTGACGATGACAATGGTTATCTGCTGCAGGGGCATTCATTAGTATGGGGATAGGAAATACCACCCTACCCTTTCTCTTTTGAAATTCTAAAGGTTATGTCGTCAAATAGACCTGTTTACTAAGTGATTCAAAATTATGGATGTTTCTTTCCTGGGGACCTAGGAACGAGGTATTCCATTAACCTGTTATTAATGAATGAACTACAATACTTGGAATCCAGTTTGCGTACATTACTTGTTGCTATGTCTGACAAGCCACTGGCAAGTTTCAGGTTGCCAAGAACAACCTTTGTTTCAAAAGTATGCATAAAATTTGAATCACTTAGTAAACAGGTCTATTCCATGATTGCTGACCTTATTCACACATATGTTTTGTTGTGGGGGGGGGGGGGGGGTCTTGATAGAAATATTTTTTGGAACATCTGCCGGCAAATGTGAAAATCTGACAGTCACTTTTACCCATGTGAGCAGTTTTTAAAATCTGAAAACCTCTTTTATTTGATTTATTTAAAAGCATTTCTACATTATATGAGTAACGTATTTCATCATCGTATCAAATAAAAAAAAATCCTGATGACACACATTATTCCCTTGTAGGAATAGGAGTATCGAATTAGCATCGCTTTCATTTTTTCGTTACATTATTTTGTCAAATCATTGCCCATGGTTTTCATTACCTCCGATTGTCTGTCTTGTTCTTCTCCATCCTCAAACATCACTCATCTCCGATCCCCCACCCCCAATTTTCTCTTCCTCTTACCCCCCCCCCCCTCTCTCTCTCTCTCTCTCTCACACACACACACACACACACACACACACACACACACCCAACGCACACAACGCACACACACGCTCACCCTCTCTCTCTCTCTTTCTCTCTTTCTCCACATAATCTCTCCATCTCTCTCTTTCTCTCTCTCTCTCTCTTCATCGATTTCATCCGATAGTTGTTCGAGTAGTCAGTACTGCTGTTCAACAAGAAGCTGTTGCTATTACTCCACCTATTCGAGGGGCGTCTACAGTCTATGGTATTTCTGGTGAGTAGGTTTGGATTATTTCGCACTCCGATCATGCTAGTTCTACCCAGAACTTTTTTTAAAGTTATCTTTTAATCACTATCATAGTAATTGGTTGATGCCAATAAATTATAAGAAGTGAACAGAAATGTAAAACACCTGTGGCATAGCTCCGGGGGAGGGGGAGGGGGGCTGGTACAAGTGCCCTTACCTCTATCAAAAGGGGGAAAAGGAGAGAAATCGAAAGAGAGAGAGAGGGGGGAGAGAGGGAGAGAGAGAGAGAGGGAACAAAGAAAAGGCAGAGGGGGAAGGACGTTATTTTAACATTCAGATTAAATTAAAATTGGCAAGTTATCCGTCTCATTCTTTAATGATAAAATTTGGTTAACTGTATAGAAAATGAATGAATAGTTTTCGACGTGCAAAAGTACATAAAATACAAGGAAAACAAATAGTGTTATCATCATTTTCGGAATTGTAAAATAAAATTAATATTGACAAATTTTTCACAAAATTGACAAATGTCGTCACCAGGTTCTGCATCATCCTGTTTATCGTGTTATGTTCTGGAGCCAGCGGAGCATACTACAGAAAGAGGCAACGCGTCATCGTTAGGACTGCCCCTGCTCCCGTGCAAGCCGGTGCTGCAGGGCAACATACCATGGTCGTATCAACAACAGGTAAACGCTGCTTATGGAAGACCCCCCCCCCCCCCTCCCTCCCCAAGAAAAACAAACAAAGAATAAAAAATAAAAAAATAAAAAACTCCCGCTTATTCCTAAACACACATGTTTTGCGGAGAAAATTGCTGATCATATGATGCCATGTCACATGATATCGACTTAACTTACCATAGACACATGCGAAAGTATTACATGTTTTGGGTTTTTTCACAAAATAATTGAATCCTTCTCTCCCCCACCCCCGGAACAATAAATGGTTTGGGACAATCTGATCTCAATGAAAAAAGAATTCCCCTTTCTTACTTTTTATCCCTATCCATAAAATTTTACACTGCAGGGTGAACGACTATTGTTCACTTCTGTTTCTTCTAATACGTTTTAGCATCTTGTTACATAATCATAATCACTTTATTTCGCCGTCCTACTCCAGAATTGACATTAAAAAAGGTTCCCTGGAAAAAAATGAATGAATATGTCTGAAGGTTTCGAGGGTGAGAGGGGGGATGCCGTTAAAGGAAATAGACCAACTTACTTTTCAAGAATTACATCTGCCATTTAACATACGTGAACATTTCTTATAATTATAAGCATAATTCGGCGAGTATCATTTTCGGGTTTTGCGAATTGGTCGCACCACTTTGAATCTTCAATTTCATTATTCCGTCCTTTCAGCAACATCTGGTTATTCAGGCTACCCTGCACCGCCGCCGCCACCGTACAACCAGGCCATGGCTCACTCTGCGCCATACCCCACGGGGTACAGCATGCCCCCTCCTGTCCAAATTAACAACTACTCTCAAGGGGTAGCGGTACAGCACTACTAATCATGACATCGCGTTTACCGTCTTTCCGGCATCCTCCTAGAGCTGCATTGCCCCAACTCTTCTCCTTTCTTCTCTTCTCTCTTTCATTTTATTTTTGCAATCACCTTTCCTTTTTCCATTCATGTAATTCAGTGCTTTCAAAATTTATACTCTGTATTTTATATCTTCATCGGAGTTAAACCTTATGTATTTTTTCATGTTTAATGCCTTAATTTGTGAATATATCATATTATCATACTGTCGTATATTTTCAATTATGTATTTTTAAGTCTTCAATTTTATATTATATTCGAATGTACAATCATATGCAATTTAGACATTTGACCAAGAGTCGATCTACTCGAAATCTCATTTTACAACAGTACTCCACTTTTTAAGGAGTAAAAAGGCATTTTAGCTTAGAACCGAGTGTATGCACATTTTATCCAAGAAATCTGATCAAACACTTTCAGCTTACCAAAGCTGCTCTATACGGCCTTAGATTTGTGCATCACGTACCACTTTGTCTTTTATTATTCGGTGAGAAGTAATAACGTTTGGTTAATAAGGCGTAACAATTGTGACTGAGGTTGATGTTTGGGTGTATTTTAGTCAGTAATTATTCTCCAAATGCGTAATGTGATTGCAGTGTTCAATCATATGCTGACAGCTTTTAAAACATCTCATAGCGATGACAACTCAGTTTGATATTCACCTTTTTTTTAGTTCACATGTGTGCATCTACAAACGTACAATGAAATCAAATCACTCGATCTGCGAAAGTAAAACTGATATTTAAAAAAGAATCAGAAGTATTTCACCCGTCAAGAAATCTGGAGGAAAGGAAAGTAGCTCTTGTAACATTCTACCGGAGTGTAATGTATGAACTATCTATAATACATGTATTTAGACTTCAATGTGAATTTTAAAATGAATGGGAAAATGAAGTATACTTTGGAGCAGTTAGCCAGGCTATAGTAACATGTGTAAGGAAATAACATATACAACAGCTTTGGCAAATCTCGTGGGAATAAATACAATGAGAAAGAAATGCGAGAATAACGTTGCGTAGCTCAATCAAAGTTCCCCAGAGCTGTCCTCCCTTTTTGAAATTTTTGGTCTAGTGGTCTAGTGGTTAAGGCATTGGCGTTCTAAGCCAACGACCCGGGTTCGATTCCCGGCGGAGACATTTTTTCAGCCTTTGCAAAAATTTCAAAAAGGGAGGACAGCTCTGGGGAACTTTGATTGAGCTACGCAACGTTATTCTCGCATTTCTTTCACATTATATTATATATATATATATATATATATACACAAGATTAAATTCATTTTATGCAGTGTGTAGCGATCTTTACATCGGGGTTGGGGGGGGGCCGGGGCAAATAATCTGTTCATTCGTATTCTTATATTCACTATTCCAAATCTTTCAACTTGAAGTTCTGTTGTTTGTTGTGCACCTACTAAAATAAGAATGATATTTGAGCAGGATATGTTATAGCCTACATGTACAGAGTATCTAGAGCTTTCAGGTGGAATCTTTTGTATTATAAAGACATCCTTCTCTATTGAAAAAAGGGGGAAACGAATATCGTTTAGTTTAGTTTGTATTTTGTTTTGCCGCATGTACTTTCTTTGAATCGGGATCACCGCCAAAGCATAACGAGAGGGAAGGAGAGCGAAGGAGAGGGAAGGAGAGGGAAGGAGAGGGAAGGAGAGGGAAGGAGAGGGAAGGAGAGGGAGGGAGAGAGAGACACGAAAACAGAACTGACAATATAAAAGTAAAATGAAAAGAAAAAAAACAGACGAGGGGGGAATATAGGTGTGCATGAGAGAGAGAGTGAAAGAGAGAGAGAGAGAGAGACTGACTAGAAAACAGAACTGAAAAGAACGATACAAGGTGAGGGAGAGTAAAAAAAATAATGGAAGAGGGGAATATAGGTGCGCATGAGAGAGAGTGAAAGAGAGAGAAAGTGGAGGAAGAGAGTGAGAGAAAGAGAGGGTGGAAGAGAAAGAAAGAGAGAGTGAGAGAAAGAGAGAGAGGGTGGAAGAGAAAGAAAGAGAGAGGCACACAGAGTCCAGTAAGAGAGGAGGAGGAGGGGTTGGGGGTGAGAGAGTAAGAATGTGTAATACAGTGGAACCTCGTTATAAAGAACACTGTTATAACAAACTCTCATTATATAACAAGGTAATTTAGCCGGTCCCACTTCTTTGTATTTTATTGATGTTTATCCCTGATATAACAAGATTTCAATATAAAGAGGTAATTTCCTTGGTCCCAAGGAGTTTGTTATAACCAGGGTCCACTGTATACATATGTACATTGTATAGAACAGGTGTGTTACATTCGCTACATGTAGGTACCAAACAAGATTTACACACAAATATGAGTACATTCCATGGTATGCTCAGTACTGTGAAACATTTTTCTACTTTATTAAGTTTAGTTTCTCACTCATAATTTTTAATCTTTAAAAGTGACCTTTACATTAAATCACAAGCAGTATGTACAATATATATGCACCAAGCTGATATAACATATATTTGGGTAATGCATCGATATCACATCTTTAACATGCATTTACATGTTTTAATCTTCATAATAATTATGATACAATATACAATATACAACACATCATTTTACTAGTCTATGTACATGTATTCTACACTATAGTAACAACAGCAACAAAAGCATACAATAATGTATACAGTTCAAAAGCAATTTGGACAAAAGCATAATAAACACAAATTTTAATGATTCACAATTCATTCTCAAAAATTTATAATCCTGCTACATGTAATATTTATGTCAAAATGTACAGCATCATTTCATGCAAAGTGCTTTGTACAGTGATATATCTGTAGCTTCATTACTGGTACATGTACAGCTCCAAACTAGGATAGAATATACCAAACCAATTCACAAATTATTCAAATTTTTGGTCGCAAACAATTACCAGTGTACCAACTACGTGTTTCCGTTCACGTGGGACAACCTTATTGTACATATATTTCAAAAGCCAGATTACAAATTACATACATTCATTGTTCCTATGTCTGACAAGACTAAGGCAAGTTTTAGGCTCATCATTAGGGCTTATGTCATAGCATTTGTGAGTGAGCCTTTCTGTAGAAACATGCAACAAAATTGAATACATTTTTGAACTGGTCTATTAGAATATGTTTACAAACTTTCAGATAACAATAATTGCAAATCTCCTATCGTCTGCATGATTCTATTACAGCTATGAAGAAGGAAGTCCAAATCTTGCACCTTGCTAAAAACTTCAATTCATTTTCATCCAATCTATCATTTTCTAGCAGTACTGTCATTAGCATACATTGTCTGAAAATTTCAGGGAGAATATTGACTGGAAAATGAATTTGACAGCACGACCTCTTATCATGCACATCTGCTATGTTGCTATGTTACAAAAATACAATTTTAATCAATATGCTATGCCAAACAGGGCACATGGTTAGTCAATATGCAAATTCTTCCCCATATGCAGATCAGGGGAAGTATTCAATTAGCACTCAATTAGCAATTTGGTATTCTGAAAGCTCAATTAAGTACCCATTCCTAGTTGGCAGGAGGTGCATTCTGCGTATGCTATGATGCACACGTGTAGTGTGCATGCAGAAGTTATAAAACATGTAAAAAGAGATTTGGTATTTTGAAATCGCTTTTAGCTAGCAGTCAATTACCTTAAAAAAGATATAAAAGACCCAATAGCATAAGTCCTCCAGTTTTTAATGACACATCACTCTTTTATTGTATTTTTCATGTAACAGGTTGCCTGTTCAATCGTAAGGATGATATGTTTGATTAAATGAATTACCTTATCCATTTTGATACAACGGAGCAGTCTCAATGTTGGTTTTCAACGTTTTGTGGATGTTTGAAATCAAGAAAGTCTATCGCAAAGCTTTTTTTATTTTATTTTACAGCGGCTCGCGCAGGTAGCGGTTCACAACATGTTTTGTTATGTTGAAGATGGAGCAGAATATACACAATTTTTCTTTGCTACAATGCATCTGATTGGTGGAAATGGACTAAAAAGAGGAGGAGCATATTTGGACGATGCAGGACTTAAGGACTAAGGCCCCTGTTACACATGCATCGGCTTTCAAAGGCAGCCCCGGAGCAGGCTTCATGCCTGCAATTTGAAGCCGCCTCAAGATCATTAAAACCTGTTACACACACCTCCAGCCCGCAATTTTGTGTCTACACATACGCCGGTTTCACATCGCCTTTTCACGAGCTGTCGTTGGGGCGCACTCCAGTAACCAAAGCGCGCCCGATGTAATGTTGATTATGAAGACGGGTTACGTCACTTCCGCTTATAAGCCGGCGCCGAGTCCACTTTGGTGTTACACCTACTGATTGCAGTACCGAGTCCCACATCCAGAGTTGGACTGGGATGGAGGCGGCCTCAGTCCGGCCTTTTAAAAAAAAGCTAATGTTACACATACGTCGAGCCGCGAGCCGCCTCCAGAGGCGGCCTCAGTCCACTTTCAGAGGTATGTGTAACAGGGGTCCTAGTGAACTTTCAGAATACCAATTTGGAGGTCTATTACGCCTCAATGAAATAGGGGACTTAAGAGGAAAGTTGAAAGGAAAGTTAAGTGAGCTTTCAGAATACATCCCAGAGCAATATGTATTTGTATGTACACTGTATGTCACGTTGTGCATAAATTAATTTTTTGGAAACCAACTGATTTTAGTACGACAAGCATTTTCTTCAGAACTGACCAGACTTACATGTATTTGGTCATCAGGTTTATGCAGTGGAACTATCAAGATTTTTCTGTGAGCTTGCTTGTAAATAAAAACTATAGTATTTGATAACTACTCAGCTAGAAAATTTTCAATTCAGAAAATTTATTGAATAGAAAAAGAGGAAATGTTGATATATTCTAGCCTTCTAAGAAAATAAACCCTGTCTAAAAGCATACACTTACTTCTACTATTTATGGAGTGCAAATTATCAACTTTTCATCCTAAACAAATAACCATAATTCTGTCACTAAATGAAAATACAAAACTCATCACTATGAAATTGATTTCTCAATGCCATATCATGAACAAATAAATTATATTTATGTATTGTTACATAAATATAGCATTTTATAGGAAAATGAAGGGTTGACACTTGGCCTTCCATAAATTAGTTGACTATGTGTAGCCAAGTGTGACTTGAGACACTTTCAAATAAAGCAATCTCTGTCAGGCAGGTTTACCCTGTGTAGTTGAACCTCTTAGTCACTAAAACGCCCGTGGACTTTGACCTGTGTAACACTAAAGCAAATGTATTGAAGGGGATATTGGGTGCTGGAAATTTGTGTGTGCTATCTTTACACATAAGCCATTTAGAAAACCCGCATTGAAGCAATGCGTTACTGTGGAAAGATTTTGCGTATAGCAGAGAGTCTATGCCACAAGATGGTTTACTGTAATCCTCAGGTGCAGAAGGTTTTAATGACTAGGGTGTGTGTGTCTTGAGGTGGTTCCTGTCATCATGTGGTGGTGTAGTAGTTGGAGAAGGCTGATCCAGTAGGAGAGGAAACCAGAAACTCAATGTCTCGGATTGGTACAAAATGCTGTATAGGAGAAAAGAATTGATTACAAATTGATTGATAGCAGAACATATATCAAATCACATTTTATATTTGCATATCTTTCATGACATGGTCAAATATATGACATAAAGAGACAGAAAGACAGACAGAGAAAAAGAGACAGAAAGACAGACAGAAACTGATAGAAAGACAGACTGAGATACAGAAAGAGACAGATAGACAGACAGACTGAGATACAGAGAAACAGAAAGAGACAGATGAAAACGCATGTAACATTCACATAGTTTGGAAGTATTTATCAGCATTGTATTGTACATTAATTACAGGGGTGAAAATCACATAGAGTGGAAAGCACTGAATACAGATATGGTATCAAAATTGTGTCAAAATTTTATCATTTTATAAGTTATAATTGAAGCATGACAGCATTTCAAGCGCAATCCTTTTCTTACGACATTTGCTAGTATGATACTCTGCCGCATAAGATTTATTTTTAAATAAGAAAGCTCACAAATATTTCTCATTTTCATCAGAAATGAACCTTATCTTTAACCATATTTTCTTTATTTATTACTTACCATATCATCACCATGCAGAAGAACTTTAGCAATGGGGTTGATGGGACGAGGTTCCAGAGATTGCGGCGTATATCTCCCTTTCAATCTGCAGGCATAGAGGGCACATTCCTCATCTAACAGCACTTGGTGAAACAGTTGGCCACTTGCTTCTGCAAAAAATTGAATATGAAAAGGGAATATGATTTAAAGTTTATTAACCCTTTAGCACTTGAAGAGTCTGGAGATTGCAAAATCTCCCTGCAGTAATGCGTCGTTGCGATGCAGATTCTAAACAGTTTATATCTAGAGATAGCACACACACACACATTTATTGTGCCCGATCCCCTACATTCGTTGTTAAATGGGTCAAAGTTCACAGGCATTCTCGGGCGGTTTTGGGTGGTTTGAGGAGTAACTAGACGGGCGGTTTCGTACGGTTTGAGTGCTAGAGGGTTAATGATGTGATTTTCTTAACCCGTTGACGACTGAATTATCTCATTCCCAATGACGTAATACAGGGACCACCCGGTTCCCGTAGGCAACAGGTTAAAAGGCAATAAATGTAATTACATTTTGTTACCTGTAGGAATAAATATTATTTTAATTTTTCTAAACATGTGATATTCAAATGCTTATGCTTGAAAGGAACAACTGCGACCAGAAAAAAAGCCCAACAGAATTAAGAATTCATATTCACTTCCAAGTAACTAACTTGTATTGGTCCTCATCCTCCTCCACCCCCCAAAATGGAAATCCTAATATTTAACAAGGAGATATTCAACAAGGAGGTATGCAGCAACCTGTGCCCATTTACATACAAGACAATGCAACAGCTAGCTGAATCAAATTGTTAAATTTAGACACCTGGAGAAGAATAATTAATAACTTCATATATTTTGAAAACATCCTCACTGACCATTCATTAGACTATTAACCCAATACATATGGGAATCAGGTGACCCCTGTATGAAGCCTAGATGGGAAATGGAAACTTCAGTGGTTTAAAGATTCAGTTGTTACTAAGAATAGGTATGACAGTGAAGTAGTAATCTTGGTTCTATCCCACATGCTCAAGTGACAACCAGAGATGCCAACTCCAAAGGATGGTTGTCAGTAACATTTACCATATTTTTCAGGAGTTTCCAAATTTTTCAGGGTCTCTCCGGAACACACGCTGACGAAGCATCATTTTTGCACACACAGATCTAGAGTAAAGTGCCCATCATTCGACCGCCGCCATGATCTGACTGAACGCCAACAAATTCTATACCGGTAGCTAGAGCGCACACAAAACACATCATTACACACACGGAAATTGTCACTCACCAAAAGTAAGTTCCAAAGTCACCTCCGAAAAAAACGTGCTATAAATCAAGAAATTAGGGGTTTTGTGATACGTTTTTACGATTATCGCAAGCAACGAGTGTGATGGTATCGGCGAAAAACAAACTAAAAACCAATCTCCCTGTACCTGCCGATGCAGTAACTTCATGTACACAGTTGTATGCAAGTCCCGACACGCCATAATTCGAACTGCATGGGAGCACTGACGGGTGCCGCAGCATCCCCGATGAGCGCTCGTAAGCGAATGTGTAGATGTGTACGCAGGGTCCTACATGTATTTTTGTAACATTTTGGTTGTTTACCGTAACACCGTAACAAGTGCAATAAAACCGGAACAAATAAGGCGAAACCGTAACGGTTGGCATCTCTGGACAACTGCTATGCAGAGAATATCCTATACTAACCTAATTCCTAACTATAGACCAAAAAGTACTTAGCTATCTAATTTGTCTGAGTATACCTAACCCCTAAACTAAAACCCAATTGTAACCCTGACCCTATAACTTTTACAAAATAAAGCCTGGAGCAATTGTTGCTGCAGGAAATGTCGGATCACTTTTCTCTTTACCTCTCTCATTCTCCATCTGACGGTTCACTGGCAGTGCCTGCTCATGATTACGACCACCCATCAGGCTGTCACTCAAAGACAATGACCTAGCGACCCCTGAATTGTGACCCTGGCTAGGAATCATGCGGGTTCGTTCAGATGACACCGAGGCAGCGTATGGTCGCCTGTACTGGAAAGCTGTAGCCATACTGCTTGTGGGATGATCCTGTCGACTTTGCAGCGGACCTCTGACAGGGTGAACTGATGAATATCTAGGTTCTGCCATTGATGCATGGCCAAAAGAATTTGAGAGTGTGGGCCGCATGGACTGAGTGAAGCTCTGTTGTTGTAAAGAAGCAGTGTTTAACGTGTTTGGGACAGCTCCATAGCCAGCATTCTGGTTGTATAATTGGAACCTTGGGGCATTGGGTGCTACAACTGGTGAGGGCCATTGCTGATGTTCTTGGCGCGAGGATGAGAGGGTAGAGTTTCTCATTGACAAAGGTGTCCGAATAGGAGTGGGCATGACTGATGAATGATGAAGGGGTGTTGAGATTGATTGAAAATCCGGCGTGGGTTTGAGAAATGATGTTCCTCTACGTGCACTTCTAACCGGCTGCGGTGTGTGTATAGTCAATCTTGGATTTTCCATGGCTGGTATGGTCTTGGTGGCGACACTGAATGCTTGCCGAGAGTCATGGGGTATATGTTGCTTTGCAGTTGCCGCAGAACCATTGAGAAAAGACAATTGAGGATCAGTTCTTCTAGTATGTGGATCATCTGTGACCATTGTACTGATGTTGTCATGAGCTGAAGAGAAAGGCACAGTATTTCTGGTGTCCACTTCCGCTACGGAGTGATGATTAACATACGCACTTCCATACTGTCCTGAATGTACGCTTTGATTATTCACAGAGTCCTGTACATCTGGTTTCATGGCAGATGATGTGTGTAACACTGCATGACCTTTCTGGCCAGCAATGGCAGTAGGGAAACCCTGGACTTCAGGGAGCCTGGACTGGCAAGATTTCTGCAAGAATGCGGGGAAGACACCACGGAAGGCTTCTGTGCTATCAGAAACCATCAGTTCCGATGGTCCATTTTCAAATCTTCTGTCCAGTCCCGAGGGGGACTGAAGCCGTTGGGAACAATCACTCACTTGGCGAACATCACGCACACTGGTATCAACACCATTACTCCTATTTACTGGTTGAACTGTCATCCTGTCAGGGATACCTCCAACATCCCGACTAACATATGGCACATATGACAAACTTGACTCCTCCTGCATCATGTCAATGCCTCTGGCAGAAACAGCATTCAATGATTTCATCTCAGTGGGCACAGACCTATCTCCATGTGGATGACTGAATTCTCTCTCAAGGTCTGCTGCTGGCACACGGCTTTGTCCTCTCTGAAACCAGTCCTGCGGATGTTGGACTGCCCTTGGGGCATGCTGATGAAGCTCCATGTTGGCCATGTTGCCATACCCATGAGTTGCAAGCGCAGGAGCTGCTGAATGGATGTTGACACCCTCCATTTTGTTCCCCTTGGGCAATTTGATTGGATCAACATAATCCGCAGGTTGCTTTGTTGGGACATGATCCAGCATGCTTGATGCGTGACCTTCCACTGTATGCTGGTTTGTGACTATGTGGGGTATGGCTGGGGAAGGATGACTAACTGGCTTGTTAGTGGATTCTAGGTCTTCTACATCTCCGGCCTCATGTAGACGAGCTATCTCCAGCTCCAACTGCTTTTCTATCTCTTCCATTTCCTGCAAATGTAAAAACAAATCAGTGACACCATGAAGTTATTGTGGAAAATAAATGGGGAAAATTCACCCTAAGGATATTTGGTAGCTGTACTACGACACACACAAAGAATCAGTCACATAGTTTGTGTAATTAACTATTCTAAAAGGATGTAAAATACAAAAAAAAAATCAAAAAAATCAAAGAAACACATTAATTTTCAGTTTGAAGAAAAAAGAGACAAAAGTCCATCAGTCGTCAATGACCAATGAGGGACAAAATGAGGCAAAAATCTGGCATTCCTGGCATCATGTACAGAAAGATAAGTGAATGGTTCTCTTACGTTTAATTTTTGCCTGTTGACGACTGTTTCGGCTTCCAGCTTTTCTACCTCATGAAGCCTCGTCTTCGTCTCCGGTGAAACCACGTCCTCACCATCATCACCAAAATTAAGAACAGCAACCACATCCTGCAGAGTAATGATAACATACAAAAATAAGGGAGGATATAATAATACCAACAACAACAACTGCAATATTCAAATCTTGAAAAGCTCACATCATATTATGATATGCCCCTATGCGCTTCCTAAGGGTTCTAGAAAGTATTACAGGAATAATCTTACCAAGTACCCAATTATTACACCTGGGTCAGGAGGTCAAAGAATAGTAGTGTCACAACGGGACTCAAACCAAGACCTTCCCATCCCCAGTCAAGTGTCCAAAACACTCGATTACGACACCTGGGCCCTGTTGCATAAAACTTGTGACATAAATCTCGATCGTGACATAAATCTCGATCATGACATAAATCTCTGCATAAGCTAGGTCATTGGCATTTATGTTTATGTCGTGATTCTGGGATTTACGTCATGAATCATGACATAAAAGTTTTGTGCAACAGGGCCCAGAACCCCTTTATTAGTCATTTTCTACCATCTGAGATATTACTTCCAATAATTTCAGAGATCACTTATCTAAATATTTTGTTATTACCATGTAAACTGTCCCTTTCAGCATGTGTTGCTGGCCAGTCTAGGTACATATACCAACAATAAAGAAATGAAGAAAGAATACTGGCCATTGCACTTTTCCTAATTAACAGACAAGCACAACCCAGAAATTTGAGATTTTATTTCAATGGGTCATTTGAAGAGAAAGTTGAGTTCCAGGAGAGGTGAAAAATAATTTGTGAGTTTTCTCATTCTTTTCATGTCAGTGTAGAAGAATATCATAATAGAATTAGAAAAGTCCCTGAAAAGGACTGCTCTTCAAATGCCCTCATATTCGAAATATGATGAGAAATACCTGAAATGTTTGGGCCGAACATTCATGCCACTTGTGTGCGTAGTCCTATATACCCATTTCTGTGTACAGTACATATGTGCTTTTCAGTGAGTGTTGGGTCAATTTCTTATCATTTTAATGATTCCAAAACCTCACAGTATAAAACTATTCTTATGTAGACATGATCAACCTTTCCCCATTGCTTTGACGCGTTTCTTTCACAATGTAATTAGTGACCAGGGGAGCGTTTCATGAAAGGACTTGTCAGATATTTTATCTGACAAATTTGCTCTCAGCCAATCAGATGCAAGGATTTCAGTAGCTTATAACAGTTGTCGGATGAAATATCCGACAACTTCCTTTCATGAAATGCTCCCCAGAACTCTACTTTATCTTTAACATACCTTAGTGGTCATGCGATCAGCTCTGTCCCCATCTGTAGGTGTGGACAGGACATCAGCCCAACGAACATTCTTCTGACTTTGACCCTGGAAAAAAAGAAATAAATTAAATAAACATGAAACTCTTTTTCAATATTCATGAACCAGGAACCAGAAACAATAATCAAATAATCAGGAATCAAGTAATCAATAATTAAAGGTAAAGTTGAGTTGTGGTCATGAGATTGAATTGTCAAAGAAACAGTCTCAAAGCCATTTGGAAAGGGTGATTATATAGCACACCATAATTGGTGTATGCTGTAAGGTTTTGGAATCACCAAAAATGATAAGAAATTGCCTCAATCCTGCCGAGAGACACATACACTGCACACAGAAATGTGTAAATGGGACTACACACAAATGTTCAGCCCGAACAGTTCAGCTGTTTCTTGTCATATTTTGAATGTGAGGGCATTTGAAGAATAATCATCTTCTGGGGACATATCTACTATGATAATCTTCAAAACTAACATAAAAAGAATGAGAAATCTCACAAATTATTTTTACCTTTCCCAGAACTCAACCTTCTCTTTAAGTAATCGCACTTGAAGAAAAGTCAGTCCAAGTACTTTTTATCATTTATTTTCCAACAAGGTCTATTTTGAGATATGATACATGAAAGGTAGTCTCACTAAAACTTGTATTCTGCAAGCAAATACAGTCATTGATCAGTGACTTCATCCCCTCTCACTGACTTGTCTCAGTTGCTGTAACATTTATTGTAACTTGTTATTGATAAAAAGTTTTATGAAACAGGGCCCAGTCCTTGATCAGTGACTTACCCCTGGTGTGGTAGGAATACGCCTTGCGGGTGTCAGTGTAGGGGAACACGACTGTTCCTGTCTGTTGCGAGCTTCATTGAAATGAGGATTGGGTATTCTGGCAGCCTGGAAAAAAAAAAGCACAGGAAATCCCACAATACATTTTAAAAAGGTTTGAAAAGGTTCGATGGTTTATTACACCTGACTGCTAAGAAAAGCATGTGTATGCTTGTAAGTAAGCAACCAGGGGACCAATATTATTATTTATGCTTCTGCGTTGGTTCTTTATCTTCGAAATTAAACGAAGATTTTGTTCCAAGAAAGTTTGGAGCCTATTTCAATAGAAACTAGGGCAAAATCACCCTAGGCTTTTCTAGAGCGGGCCCAGGAAATGTAGAATTTACGAAAATAAGCAAACCACATGGCTTTGACATCTTTGACAAAAGAAATCCTGGGGGGCGTTTCATCAAGTGTCTTGTCAGTGATTTTTACCAACAAATTTGCTCTCAGCCAATCAGATGCAAGGATTTCAGTAGATTATAACAGTAGCTTTTAACTTGTCATTGATGACAAGTTTTATGAAACAGGGCACTGGAGCATATATTGTCAAAGCAAGAGTCGCCAGAACAAATGTCGGATCACCACTTACAGTTCCGGGTGTCCTTCCGATGGCTCCGGGTGTCCTTCCGATGGCTCCAGCACTCTTTGTCTTGTCAATGACTGGTACTCTAGCCGGTGTGATAGCCCTCAGACTCTTTGCAACGGATGATGTGGAAGTTGTACCTGATGTCGTGTGAGACATACCAGCTGGTTTCTCACTATTTGGGAGGCTTGGTTCTGTATGACATAGGAGTAGAGGAGCAATAACAAATGCAAAATCAACAAAATAATGAATGGAATTAAATTCAGAAAGCCAAAGATATAAATTTTTGCTAAGTGATGAAAATTAGATGACGATGGAGTTTAAATCAACAATTTGTTAATTTTCTGGTCTTTCACACACACATGCCCAAAGCCTCCATTGCACAAGACGTGGTTTACTGCCTCAAAGAAAAAAACCCCACCCAAAATGAAATGACATAAAAGAGTAGTCTGTATCACATTTTTGTATCTAGTAAGTTTTTGTATTAGCAAGTATGCTTTGGTGAATTTGTTGAATGCAGCTACTATTTTTTAAATCCCATTCATTTACATGTAAAATGCTTTTATTTTGCTGCTGTTTTTTTAAAGAAACAATGATAACAGTAAGTTCCGATGGGGACTGAACACCAATCAGGTGTTTACCCGATAGGTGTTGTCAATCACCAATAGTGGACTTACTGTTGATGTGGCTGGTTACTCTTATAATGGCAATCAGTAAATTTAGTCTGTAATCACCAACAGATTCTACATTATAAGACCTATAACTCACTGCCCCTCCACCAACAGGCTGACAAGAAAAGCTCATCATCCTAACTTTCCCTCCCGTGAAATGTGATGGCAAGCTTGAGTAATTTCTATGTCACATTGAGTTTTTCGCTGCTTGGGAGAACTGTACACACATTAACTGCAATTCTACCAAATCCGATGTCAGCAGTTATGGCACAATGCACATGAAAGCAGATGACTGTATTTAGTGAAGTATCAGCGATACTTTTCATGGTAGAGTAGTGCTGGGACTAAAAACCGGGTACCCGGGTCCCGCCCGAGAGCATCGGGTCCCGGGTCAAAATATTACATGCCCGTTTCCCGAAAATAAGTATTTAATGATTACTCATGTATGTAACATGACAAGGCGGTAGATAACGTCGACAACCCATTCAATATCTACATGTAAATATCCATGTAGCGCCCCACTGCAGTGATGCGCTTTCGAGTTTTTCCCAGTGTTAATAGCTTCTTAAGGGTAAATATAAGCTTGTAATTTGTGTTATATGATTTTCGGGTAACCGGGAACCCGCCCGAAAAATTGTCGGGTTCCCGAATTGAAAAAATACCCGAAACTCCCACCCCTATGGTAGAGAAACTGAATTGTAGGTTTAGTTTCTCAGGGTTACACCATGTAATCTTTAAAGCAATAAGAGCCCTGAAAAGGGCCGGTGAGCTCCGCTAAGAGCTCTGTGGTTCTCGACGTTTCGATCAGTATGTTCTGATCGTCATCAGGAGAATGACTAGAATACTGCCCAGTGCAGGCTATTTATTGCCAACGATGGCCTGCTTATTTCTGATTTGCGCCAATCGGAAATGCCCGCAAATTTTATTCATGGTTGCATTCTCATTCTGGTCACTGGTGGAGCTATAATTCTTCTCAATAGAGAAAGCATCGGGCGGTGCTATTGTTTTCTTTGAATAAAGAACAAGCACCGTTTTTTGCTGAATGATAGCTCCCCTTAGAGCCGGTATTTAGTAAAGTATCAGCAATTCAGTAGTTTCAGTTTGAGTTTCTCCGCCATGAAAGTATCGCTGATGTTTCACTGAATAACGGCTCTAAGAGGAGTCATCTCCTGATGTCGATCAGAGCATACTGATTGAAACGTCAAGAACCACAGAGCTTTTAGCGGAGCTCACCAGCCATTTTCAGTGCTTTTATTCACTGAAAGATTACAATGTGTAACCCTGAAAGACTGAACATACAAGACGACTTTATGTCTTCAAAGCGTGAATGAGGCTTAAAGGGAAAAGTCCACCCTGGTAGGAAGTTGATTTCAATAAAAGAAGAAAAATGAGAGAAACAGATAAGTGAAAGTTGGAACAAAATCCGATAAGAAATAAGAAAGTTATAATTCTTGAAGTTGTAATCAATCAAACACAAATTAGCAACTCTGTGACGTATCTTGCATTTGCTCAGTACAGAAAATTTCATCTTATTTCTTTCTCTTAGTTATTGATGAAGGAATAAATTTGTGTCATACAGGTTTTGTGTAAAAACATGAGCAACTAGAAATATCACTGAAGATGATGATTAATACCCCCGCCCCGTGACAACAGGCTTTCTTGACTTTTGGTCGAAAACTGAGGAAGTAGTTCGATCCGCAAGATTTTTCCCTGATTTACTGTACTGCCATAGATATGCCATTTCCATGGCAACGCAGCTTCCGACACATCCAAAAAATATGTCTTGCACATCTTCCCACCAAGACCAATGTGTGTACCAAATTTCTTGACTTTCGGTCAAAAACTGAGGAAGTAGTTCAATCCGCAAGATTTGCAACGGACCGACCGACCACCCGCCCAACCGTCGACTGATTCCTATATACCGCCTTCAAACTTCGTTTGAAGGGGGTATAATAATTATCTAAGGTGCATGTATGATTGAATATTTTCTTCAGAGAATGTATGGCAATTATTGATTTTTGAGGTACAGGGGAAATGGGAGAGGAGCTTGCAAGATACGTCACGGAGTTGCCGATTTGTGTTTGGTTGATTACAAATAAAACTCATAACTTTTTCTTATTTCTTATCGTATTTTGCTCAAACCTTCACTGATATGTTTCTTTAATTTGTCTGCTTCTTTTAAAACCAACTTGTAACCAGGGTGGACTTCCCCTTTACGAACGTCCCTTGTACTCACTGATATATAAGGATCCTCTGTTATCTGGCAGAAGACTTTCGATGAATGCTGTCTTGAAGGTTGCCTGGTTCCCATCCAGTGTGAATCGTGACAGGGTCCTCTTAGCAAACTCACTGTAAACCTTGTTGACATCATGATTCTTTGGCTTCTGGTAGTAGATAGAAGTTCTTCCAGTTGTCTTCCAAGGAAAAGCAGTTTTAAAACACAATGCTAAGGATAATATCTAACATTTTGTCATGGTCATGAACTTTGTTGAACTGTTTACCTGGTATTAATTTGGCGAAATTTGTAAGAAAAGCATCCCTATCGAGTTCAATCAAAGGTGATGAATGTTGAGTAAGGGAACATTAAAGGGATTCGGTAACTTTGTGGAGGCTTGATTTAAAGAATTGTTGAATTTTTGTATCTGTCTTGTATAATGATGTTCAGAAGGATAAAAAAAAGCCAGGCATAGAAAGATTTTTAAATATATAATGCTATTATTAAGATATCTATGACTGAATACTCCCATTTACGAAAGCGTATGGCCATACGCTTTAGTCTAACACTGAGTCTATGGGGGGAAAAATGAGTCTGGCATTTCCCGTCACTTGCATATGACCAGGCACCACAAATCCACCAAAAAGTCACACTGTGTGATTTTCAGTTAGAGCTCAATAAAGGTGTATTTGGTTGACATGGTCAAATTTTAGTTTTTGGTATTTCCTGAAAGAGTATCCCTTTTCTAAGTAATTAAAAACAATCTAAAAGTGAAATTTTGACAGTTTTTCAGTAGACCTATGTTTTTCTTCTCTGGATTTGTTGTATCAGTTTTCTTTTTTTACAACACTGAATACTTGTCTCATTTTGATCTCCCATAACTTTAAAATAGATGAAGTTCTTGTATTGATTCTTGCTCAGTATTATGAACAGGACGTGTTTAATCAGTATGCCAAGTTTTAGGGCAATCTGATGATCCCTTCATAGAAATTTCTATTGAGTTATAATCCTCTTTTTGTCACCTTTGCATAATACCTCACAAGTCAAAGTGCTTCAATAGACTGCAAACTTTAAACCCTTATTTCTCAGAAGTAGCATTCTGTGGCAGTGGGCATTCTAAGCTTTGTACAGTGGGTTAGGAACATCCAATGCTGATGAGTTATATATCATTTTAAAGCTGAGAATGCCCTCTTTCAGAATCGAACCTTAACTAAAAATCCATATCTGGCGACTTTTTTGGTGGTTTTGTGGTGCCTAGTCACATATGTTTACTTTTGTGAAGGATATGATGATTTTGAAGTGCTTTTTTCCCCTGGGCTTCATTTTTACACCATATTACATACACTGATAGCATGTAAGGCCAGGCAGCTCAGATTTTATCAAGCCTCTACAAAGTTATCAAAGCACTTTAAATGTTCATTTGAATAAGAATAAGACTTCTTTTCCTACCATAATACAAATAACCCTAAGGTCATGGATAATAGGTCACGATATAGAGTAACTTCAAAGGAATTCATACCCTTGTTACCATAAATATCACATCACATTTCAAATTGTATATTTGAATACTACAAAATATATTTCCACCAAAGTGACAATATAATGACGAGAGTTCAAATCATGTCAAAATATACATGTACATGTATACTCTTAATGCAATTGTTTTCAATCCGCGAGATACCAAACGATACAAGAAATTTGTGTGACGTAGGTCGTAGAATTTATAGCGCCCTCTACGCCTTCCTATTTGTACTGTCACGGCAGCTGAAGTTTTATGGTGATTGTCTTTGCAAATCAGCTTCAATTTCAAACATCACAATTTCTATGCTCTTCAGATTTGCGTCCTAAGGAGGCAAGAAGGTTAGTAATTGTAATTTGAGATCAGAAATGAATATAACTGCAATATAAGTGAGATTTTACAGTTTATTTAACACATAAAACATAGCTCATACCGTAACATTGCTAAGATGTGTGTAATGTACATAACACGGTGTAAAAAAACGTACACAGAGTGAATGGTAAACCGTACGTTGAAAGACAAGCTGTTATACGAATGTATGTATGTTTGTTATACAGTGGCCACCCCTTAAATGGGACATGGATACCGGGAACAACTGGTTAATGGGGACTATATATCAAACACCAGTCAAATTCTTGCTTATGCTGGTTTATGTAAATCATTAAATGTTTTATTAAATAGATGAAGAGGAAACTGTCTTAACTGGGATAAATTGTACGCTCCCTGACCACCCCATTTATCAGGTATGCACTATATACTCTATATGAAATATGAGCTACACCACTGATGTAGACACTGATATTAAGTTTGGTATAGTTATAAATGCATATAAAAGGTACACATGACAACTCAGAAATAATTTGACATAATTTGCATAATAATGTATGTGCACAGAGTATAGATGTAGTAATACTATGATGTTAATGGCCCGTATTCTGAACTCCGGTTTAACTTAAACTCCAGTCTAAGTTAAACCAGAGCTTTAATCAAAACTGACTAAAACCGTAAACTGACTAAAACCGTAAGTACAGTCTAAATTTCTGTACAAAGTTAAACCACACTAGACTGGAGTTTAAGTTAAACCGGATTTCAGAATGTAAGTTTCCAAAACTATGGTTCAAAGGGCAGTTTTAGACTGAGTTTAAACTCCACTTAGACCGCGGTTTAAGTTAAACCGGAGTTCAGAATACGGGCCAATGGGTCTTAAGACGTTTTAAGGTCTCTAAAACTCCATTTAGTCGAAGCTAAATTATTAGTGTGCATGATTTAGATTAGTCCCTGCAATTTTAATCTGCATTTATATTAAGTTTAGTCAAATCATAATGACTTCTGAATTAAGTGCACTATTGATGAAGGTTATGTGGTGTAACTGATATTTATTTGAGAAGTTAAGGGACAACTATTTAAAGAGAAGGTGGATTACTTGAATAAGAACAGATTTTCATCTTTAACATCGCGATACTCCACATTCTCTTTAAAGATTTTAAATCGACTAGTTATTATGACATGACATATTATATACAATGCCAGCTAAATCATCTGATTTGATTATAATATGTATTCAGACAAATTTATAATAACGCTCAGGTACACTTGAACAATTACTTATAAATCTTTCGATTTATTTGATTCATACAGTTTTCATGGAGCAAGTTGACGGGAAATAAACTATGAATCACAACAAATTTTCGATCTCATCGACTACTTCTTCATATACAGATGTACAGACATCTTTCCAAAAGCCATTTTCTTGAAATAGGGGGTGACAGGACAGGTGTTACAAAGGAAAATGTAATTATTTATTCAAGCAGCTTCCAAGAGTTGCCTGCATTTATATGTAATACATTGTTTAAATACATTGTTTCTGTTTATCTTAAAGATGAAGATGAAACAATGTATTACATATCAAAACTTACCACGTTGAATCTGCCAGACTGTCTCTGTTTAGCGGAAATTCCTGCAATGGTCTGGCGCCCTCCTATGATGTTATGATGATTATCCGATGATTGCAGGCCTGTATTATTCAAGATGCTAGCAAGGGCATCGGCACTGGCCTCAAAGGTTATCCCAGCCTCTGGATACCACAGGAAATATCAATACATACAGATAAACTAGATTTTGCTTCATCTTTTCAATTGTTTATTAGATATTTCTCAAACTGATTATTTATCTCATTTTTCTGCCTATCATAACCAACTTTATATCAGGATGGACTTCTCCTGTAAAGTATTTCCAATCTGAATTTTAGTATATTGCTAGGAGAGAATCTAGTTATCACACATTCTGAAAAATACTTACGGGGCCCCCGTTTCATAAAAATTCTTATCAATAACAACTGCCCCATGTCCATGACAAATTTGCTCTCAACCAATCAGATTCAAGGATTTCAGTAACTTATAACAATTATAGTAAATTGTTATTGATAACAAATTTTTTGAATCGGGGCCCAGGTCTTTACAGACCCATACATAATTTCTATATATCTCGCTAACCTGCTGATCTATCTGTGTTTCGCAGAGACATGTCGACCCATCCATTTAGTGAAGCTATTCAAGGGTATGAGTCATCAATAATGCCAATTTCAGTTGAGCTACCATGATCAGCTCTCAAACATTATGTCACTGGGAGTTGGAAAAAATTAATTACCACTTTGTTCTTGCACAAGGGATTTCTTCGCGTGACGCATCACCCCCTTGTCGATTTCTCGCACGGAGGAGATGTTTGAGGTGTTGTTGACTCGCCCCGCTCCAGTTGATGGCAACCGTCCTAGAGTTTGCCTCCTTCCACCAATGGTTGCAGAAAACTCTGATGAAACACCTGTCAGTAAATGGCATGTAGAATATCCTGTTATAGGCTGCACTTGAATTTATAAAATTTGTCAGAGGGCAAATGAAATGACTCTCTAAACTTTAGAATGACCCCCCCTCCAAAAAAAAAAAAAAAAATTAAATCAAGACCTTGTGAAACCTTTCAAACACAAAAAAAGAACAGAAGTAAATGCAAAAGAAAAGATAAACAAAACCAAACAAAAAAAAACAACCTTGAGCATGACCTCTTTTGTGTTAAATAACATATCCCTTTGTAATGTATGGCTAGTGTGGAGCTCTGTCATATTTCATGCAGGCTAGAATCTGACAAAAAGTTTTCAACTGCAATGGGCTTTAACAATTTGAAAGGATGCATGTAGTCAATACCTTCATCTATTGAAGAATCACACTCAAAAAATATAGAACTGCTGACCTGTTCCAGCAAGAGTGGCTCTGGAAGTCATGGTGCTGCCCTGTTTTCCTTCTTCCTCAAGCCCATTACCATTGAGGATATCGTTGAGAGCACCATTATCCACCTCAAACTCGTCATCAGCCGTTAAGGCAAATCCTGTCTGTCTGCGGGTCTTGACGTCTTTCTTTGTGCCATCGTAGTACGCCCTCTTGAAATGGGTGCCTGGCCTTGTTAAATCAAAAGCTGCAGTCTACAGTGAGTTTTAGAAATAAAGGAGAGAGTCAGACATGAGGTACATGTGGGATTTTGTTGCATTCATAACTATGTGATCAGGTCTCTAAGAGAAAGTTGAGTACTGGGAAAGGTGTAAAAGGAGCTTTCCCATTCCTTTTATGTCAGTTTGGAAGTACATCATAGTAGGAATGTTCCCTGAAAAGTATCGCTCTTCAAATGCCCTCATAAGAGAAATATGACGAGAAATAGCTGAAGTGTTCGTGCCGAACATTCATGTCACATATGTGTGCAGTGCCATATACCCATTTCTGTGTGCAGTGCATGTGCTTTACAGTGGGATTGGGGCAAATCCCAAAAGTACACAGCAATTCTTACAGAGACATGATCACACTTTCCCAATTGCTTTGAGACAATTTCTTTCGCAATGTAATCCAATCTCATGACCTGGGGAGCGTTTCATGAAAGGACTTGTCAGATATTTTATCCGACAAATTTGCTCTCAGCCAATCAGATGCAAGGATTTTAGTAGCTTATAACAGTTGTCGGCTAAAATATCTGACAACTTCCTTTCATGAAACGCTCCCCAGAACTCAACTTTGTCTTTAAGGACAGATTTACAAACCTGCATCAGCAAAACAGTACCATCTACAACTAAGAACTGAAGCGAAAGCTGGCCAAAATAATTAATTCTTTACTGATCGTGTAAAGAGAACTAATTCCCAAATTTCCAACATTACCTTTTCAGTGACTATTTTACACATTCCTATCTTAATGATCGTGAAAAATGGAGTTTGAAAGTGCATACACAATGCAAAGTTCATGCAAGTATCTGCAATCATTTCAAGCTCTCTTAGCTAACTCTGCCACAGTTTTGTTAGCCCATTCACAGCTGCACCTAATACTGCGTTAGTCTGTAATGAACATATGCATTAGTGCCTGTGGAGGTAACTACACCTGTAAACCTACATGTATACACTATATAAGATGGTAGTTGGTACTAACTAAGTTGCCTGCTATCATTTACCTGTGTACATGGTTTCTTGGCCACGGCTTTCCCCTGCTGAAACTTCTTATTCCATGATTTATGAAGCTTCTCAAAGTCTGGGATCTTCCTGCGAGTTGGAGTCGAGGAAGCCGATGACCTGGTTGACCTGGGGACGGGGATCTTACTGTTGGAAACTGGGATCTTGCTGCTGGATAGAATGGAATACAGAATATAGTGATTTACAGCACATTAAAAATCCATCTAAGATATAAAATCTGTGGTGATGCTCAGCTCTCCAGTGTACACTGCTTTCAGCAAGTTTTCTGCCTATACATGTACATGTACCTTGCAAGTCCTACTAACCCCAATATCTTAAGATTTATACATTACATCCTCATTTCAGAATATTACTTTGACTTACTGCTTTTGAAACACATTTTCACTGTGAGTACTCAAGATCATATTTAGAGAGATGGCAGGAGATAATTCAGTAGACTAGTTTACTAAAGTCCAGTGTATACAAATTTTAAGCATACTTCCAAGACAAAAGTTGCAATTGATGATTCAAATGCTGGTCAAAGGCTTACATTAGCAATAAAATGGCAACAACTATTGTGAAAGGTGAATACACTTGTTTGTATACAGGGACTCTGCAAAGAAATATCCACCAATTTTTAATATCTGAGCCCTGTCTTATAAAGGGTTGCGATTGATTCAAAAGCAATCGTAACTTGATATCAATCGCAGTTCCTATCTCTTTAAACAGTAGAGAGTTGCGATTGATATCAAATGCAAATTATTTGCAATCAATCGCAACTCTTTATAAGATGGGGCCAAGTCAGTAAAGTGGTCTTGCGTTCCATTAGCTTACCTCTGCTCAGTCTTCTTTGTAAGCCTTGTAGAGGGCGCTGTCTTTCTGGTACCAATGTTCTCCTTATTATTAGAGCTCCTTGTATTGGGTCTACCGGTAGATGCAGTCTTTGGTAGAGGTCTACTCCTGGTGAATAACATAACAATTTGATGCAAATATTTAGTACATTTCTCAAAAGAATACAGAAAAACAATCTATGTTCAAGAAATGGAGCACATCCGGCATCAGGGGCCCTATGTATTTTGATGCCAATAATTTCCAGTGTTTCTGCCAGTTTGAAAAGCTTTAAATACTATTAGTGGCAGAGTTTTAACTTTCCAAATGCACACAATATAACAGAAAATACATAAGCATTAGACAGAACAATATGGAAATGTATAAATATACAATGTACTTGACTGTAAAAGTTACTTGTACAATTGTGTTTGCAGATGGCACAAAATTCATGAAATTTTTAATGTGCAAATATTTTTTTTTTTGGGGGGGGGGAGGGAATAGGTTCAGTAAATTCACAGATCTACATGGATGTTCATAATACAAATCATGAACAATGATATATTTGGTTAATGATGTAAACATATACGTACATGTATCTGAATACTGGGTAAACAGGTACTCATTACAGGCTTCATTTGAGGACCACTTTCAAGCCAAATTTGGACTTTGTAATATATCAGCATGATTGTAGACACTAGGCCTATCTACTAACAGAAACCATAAAATATTTTCCCTTTTGTACAGTGTACATGTGCTCCTTATATTTCACACTGTTTTGTTTGTTTGTTCTACATGTAGTTTTGGAAGCAAATCTCCATCGGTCCCCTACTAATATTTCTGTGACTGAAAATAAAATGGCTCCTACATTTGAATCAGCAGTACACTCACCTCAGGTTATACGTCGATGATAGACCAATTCCACTCTCTCCTGATGTTGGCATTGTTCTGTGAACAGAGTTTCAAAGTATAGAAGATGAACGGAGTGGAGTGTGCATGAAAGCTAAATATCACTTACAAAGGAAAGGCTAACCTTGACAGCAAGTCATAAGAAATGAAAGCACTGAAAGCCAAACACTAAAGAGTAAAGACACAGATAAATTTGTGAAAGATTAAAGGAATCATGGATTTTATGAAATTTGAGATCATTGGGGAAAGTTTGATCGTGTCTACATAAGAAAAGGAGTATATTTTACGATTTTGGAATAATCAAAATGATAAGAAGTTGACCCAATCTCACTGAAAAGCACATGAACTTTGCACACAGAAATGGGTATGCGGGACTCTCCACACAATTGGCATAAATGTTCGGCCTGAAAACTTCAGGCATTTCGTGCCATATTTCTAATAAACATGTACATGTACATGTAAAATTTGCATTTGATCAGCACCCTTTTCACGGGACATTTCTAGTACTATGATGTTCTTCCAAACTGACATAAAAGGAGTGAGAAAGCTCACAGATTATTTTTACCCTTTCCCAGAACTCAGCATTTCTCTTTAAAATGTGTACTTAGATTCAAGTAGGTCTATTTATGGGTTGACCTTGAACCTAAGTACTGCTTCATGCACCTATAACCTTGTTGCAAGATACTGAGAGAACACTAAGATATTTTGGGTGTGGAATAGACCCACACAAAAAGACAACAGCAAGGACCTACTGCTAGCCTAGAGGAATTTTAAAATGCAATGTTATTTCATGATCATTATTTTTTTTAAACAAAGTAAAAAAATCCATGTTTGTGGAGCTAAATCAAAATATGATAGCCAATAGAAGAATTTGACAATGCAAAAACACTGATAAAAAGAAATAAAAACTCAACTCAAGACATACATGTAGCTACAGTACTTGACAGAAGCAGTTGGGATGTGTGGCCGTGCACTTGTTCACAGGTCAAATTCATGGAGCCCCGAATACCACTGGATCAAAGCTCTATAAATTGACCTTTGAACATGCAATTTTACATACTACCTCTCTCGATTGGCTATGACTCAAAATCTTGGTCGATCGCGATATCTATATCAAATCGGCCATTGCGCATGCGCCATTATGATTCTCAAGACGGTGGTTGCGAGAACCAGTCCTCGCTACAATTAATGCAAGGAGCGAGAAAAGGCCGTAAAAATACTGTTTGTACATTCAGAATTACATGTACATGTACATGTGAAGGAAACAAGTGAATAAAGGAAGATTCCTCCAAAACTTTGACTAATGCCACTCATGAAACATCACTATGTGGGGCTCTATCAATTTCGGCAGCAGTCACAACCTCTAACTTGAAGAGGTGGAAACACCGATATTGCAACTTCATTGCAGCAGAAAACCTTGTATCGCTGAACGCTATACATTGCTCTGGTGGCGACTACACCTTTAAGTCTGATGACGGCTCAAAGATGTCCAATATCGATGGTTTCCTGATTCCTTCTAGTAGCCTCAAGTGCCTTCATACTCTCATCATATATACGACGAACACCCTATGAATACCTCTGACCATCGGCCAGTGACCGTCCTCTTGAACGCAAAATCTTGTCAGCCTAATGGGTCAAGTGCTAGAGGTGCGGCTCCAAGTTACAGGCCATTGACGCGTCTCAAGATTGAATGGCTCAATGATCATATTGAGGAAGCCTATATTCTTCCACTTGAAGTAATGGCTGCAGACATCTTCCTGACTCTACCTTCCTTAACCCTAAATGCAGACAGTATTGATAATAATAATAATAATATTCCGCTTTTATATAGCGCCTAATACATGGTTGTGTTTCTAAGCGCTTTACAGATATATTATTACCCCGGTCATTGGATTTGGACATGCCCGCACACAATGTGTGCACTTTATCCGCTCCCTGGGGAGTATTCCAGCCAGTCGCTGTAAAGCGCCACATGCTAAGCAAACGACATTAACTTTCGCATCCTACCGGGTACCCATTTAACACATGGGTGGAGAGTGGCAAATGTAGATTAACGTCTTGCCAAAGGACGCTAGTGCTGCGGTGGGATTTGAACCCCGGACCTCGTGGTTCACAGTCCAGGGACTTATCCACTGATCCACAACACCTCCACACACTGGAAACCCTTGCCAAGTGCATGTTAGAGGCATCAAGATCACTCCCCCACAAGCTCCAGATGGGGTTACCCAGTGGCAAGAAGGAATGGACTGTGGAGGTCAGTCAAGCATACAAACAGGCAAAGAAATCCTGGACTGCTTGGAAAGCTGCAGGCAGACCCCTGCAACGGAGTCCTGAATGGGTGGCATACAACACAGCCAAGAAGCTTTTTCGCAAGAGTCTGAGGCAGTCTAGGGCAAAGCTCCGTCACCAGACCCACGTAGCAATCGAGTCTGCAGACTCCAGCCGAAACCCTTCTCTCTTCTATCGGCTAATTAAGCAGAATCGAAAGATGGGGAACTCTTCCCAGTGCACACAATCACTGGACATTGGAGGCATTACATACAACTGCGAGAACGTCATTACAGGGTTTGAAGTGCACTTTAGATCACTAGGGGCAGTTCCTCCTGTGGGTGATAATGGAGTCTCTCCACGGTCTCAATCCCATGTACAATCAACAAACTCAACCACTCTGACCCAGGTAATGGGGCCTGTCCCCCATATTTTCTTCACCTCTAAAGACCTAGATTCTGCCATCTCCTCTCTGAAGAAGGGCAAGGCAAGTGGGATCGATAACATCATGCCCGAACATCTCATCTATACTGGCCCAGTCTGCTGCAGTCTCCTCCTCCTGTTGCTCAATGCATGCCTGGCTTTGTCACACGTACCCCATCCAATGAAACAAGCTCTCATCTTACCCATACATAAAGGTAAGGGTAAGTCTACGCATGATCCATCAAACTATCGTGGAATTTCACTCACTTCAAGCTTCTCAAAAGTGCTAGAACTACTCATGAAACCTCACCTGGAAAACTCACTTCGAGCCTCTAACATCCCGGATGAACTCCAGTTCGGTTTTCAAAAGGGGAGATCCTGTATCTTGACCTCGGCATGCTTACAACTCTCCATTGAGATCAATAGCAGCTATAAGAACCCAACATATGTAGCGTTCTTAGATGCTCAAAAGGCATTTGACTGTGTATGGCATGATGGCCTTTTCAAGAAGGTACATGACTCCATGATTCATCCCTCAATTGAGGCACTCCTTGCTGCATCCTACAAGGATGCTAATAGCAAGGTTCTCTGGCAAGGAAAAGCTTCCAATCAAATCACCTTGGAGAAAGGCGTGCGACAAGGTGCCATACTCTCGCCATCACTTTACACTCTCTTTATTGATAACCTGATAAAAGATCTCAAACTGAAAGGTCTAGGATGCAGCTTCCAGGGAAGATATTCTGGTATAATCGTTCTTGCTGACGATGTAGCCCTTCTAGCCTCCTCAGCTGATGAGTTACAGGAGATGCTTACAGTCACCCATGAGTATACCAAGAGATGGAAATACTCCGTCAACCCCTCTAAAAGTGCAGTCATTGCCTTCAATGAGAAGTATAGCCCTCCTGTCAAAAGGCAACAGTCTTCTTGGATGCTTGCTGAGGGTCAACCAATCAATAAAGTGACTCAATATCCCCATCTTGGAATCACCAAATCTACAGGCCGGTATGATCCTACCATAGACATCATTGCAAGGGGACTCAAAACCTTCTACTCCCTCCATGGTGTTGGGGCTTACACTTCTGGCCTGTCTCCGCATCTCTGTGCAAAGCTGTGGACCGTGTTCTGTGTCCCCAGGATGCTATATGGCACTCCTATCCTCTCCTTAACATCCCACCAGGCAGCTCGCATTAACACCTCTCAAAACCAGCTGTTCAAGAAGATTTTAGGAATCCCCCAAAGTGCAGCTAACGAGGCAGTGTTCCTTCTTACAGGTATCATTCCACTCCTCTCACAAGTAGAGCTAGATTCCCTCCTCGTCATAGGCCAGCTCACTTCACTGCCTGAAGACCGTTTTTGAGAAGAGGACGCTATGTATGATCCTCAATGTACCTCTTATGAAGTTCTGGAACATCCTTCTCTCCAAATACAATCTACCTGACCTTACCTACCTGATAGAGCTCCCAATCCCATATCAAAAGTGGAAATCCATCTCGAGGAAGTCTATCCACTCAAAAGTCCTGCAGGATACCCTAAATGCCATAACACTTAAACCATCCCTTTCCTTCTGGAAAGATCTTGACCACTTGCCTTCGTCTGCATTGTTCTTCCCGGAAGGATTAGCCCCTCATCTACGTAAGGCACAAATAATCACAGCTCAGCTCCTTACTCAGACTTACCCTACCCAGAAGCGTCTCTCTAAAATCGGCAAATCCACCACTGCTTCCTGCCCGCTCTGTAAAGATGCTGATGAAGATGCCCTTCACTTTATCTCCTCTCGCTGCCATTTACAACCCCAGCGAACCTCCTTTATATCGACTGCCAACAAAAAGCTGCCTGAAATTGGAATTACTGATGGTCTTGACAAAGATGCTCCCCTGGCATTTGCCTTGTTAATCCTCCTCCCAGACCAAGACCTTCCCTTTGCCGCAATTAAATCCTTTACAACTCTTGCCCTCCACTTTCTACTGAAAATCCATATGCTACGGTCATCTACACTACACTCCAGTCTTAGTCCTGCCGACTGAACTCATACCCTCTTTGACCTGACCACTTGTACATGTACTCTATCTGCAGTATCTCTCTGCTGATCTCCGAAGCAAACGGAGGAAGAATAACAAGAAGAAGAAGAAGAATATTTAATAGGCAAAGTTTGGAGAAAAAAATGTTAGATCTACTTCCTTCTACCGTGTAATTAATGCATTGTAATAAATGCCCCTGTGAACCACTCACACTTATGAAAGGTTATTGAAGATAACCTCGCACTCTGTACCTTCGTATGCAAGGAATTACCATCCATAGCAAGTGTGTGATCTCTGGCACACATGTGTGCTGGAAAGGTGCAAGACAGCCTGAAAATTTCACTTGATCAAGTCTCAAGATGATTCTATTGAAGAATCTGGCATTAAATCAGATATTCTATCATCCTAAAATATAGAAGGAAGTACCTACCGTATTTTCTCAAAATTTGCTGATTATATACCGTAAATTATGTTTTTACCTCTTCACTTTAAGAAGTCGTGGCCGTCGCCAAAATTAACACAGACAAACTTCCGAAATCGGCAGTCTTCCGAATTAAGCAAAATTGTTACTTTGTTCGAAATTAAGGCAGACATCAGATCCAGAAACTGCCTTCTAATATTAATAGTATTAATCTAATTTCATAACACGAATTCATGATCTAAATTCTAGTCCTACATCCTTCTAATGGCTAAACTTCGCAAGTATTTATCAAGTAACTAGACCTACAATTCTGTCTCTCGTTCGTTAGCCTCTTCACTTATAGACAGAAGCGGGCCGATCGATATGCTGTGCAAACCGACGACACACCGACTACGCAGCAGTAGTGGTCACACCAAAATTACATCTGTATCCCCAATACCCAGTATACACACATGTATATGATTCTAAAGTTAATGCACATCAGCAAGCAATGGTCATATTGACCATTAGGATCATATACATGTGTGTATACTGGGTATTGGGGATACAGATGTAATTTTGTTTGAAATGGAGGTTTTTGTGGGCAAACTGATACTTAAGTATCATTCTTTAGATTTTAAGTTATCAGTTCGTTAAGATACAAAATGTAGAAAGTTATAAAAACTTACATTTACAGCCCTCTTTTTGGTACTTGTTACCCACACCTCCATACGGATGACGACTGCTCTCAATAATGTTGCGCACTAGTGAGGCCGCTCTACATGGTTACGCACCGTAGATACGTACGCAGAATGTTACGCACACAAGCTATTCTACGAAGACCTGAAAGGGCCAAACTGACGACGTAAAAAAATAAAAAATATTACGTACGTACGTAGTAATTATTACGTACGTACGTAATATTTTTTATTTTTTTACGTCGTCAGTTTGGCCCTTTCAGGTCTTCGTAGAATAGCTTGTGTGCGTAACATTCTGCGTACGTATCTACGGTGCGTAACCATGTAGAGCGGCCTCACTAGTGCGCAACATTATTGAGAGCAGTCGTCATCCGTATGGAGGTGTGGGTAACAAGTACCAAAAAGAGGGCTGTAAATGTAAGTTTTTATAACTTTCTACATTTTGTATCTTAACGAACTGATAACTTAAAATCTAAAGAATGATACTTAAGTATCAGTTTGCCCACAAAAACATCAATTTCAAACAAAATTACATCTGTATCCCCAATACCCAGTATACACACATGTATATGATTCTAATGGTCAATATGACCATTGCTTGCTGATGTGAATATGACCATTGCTTGCTGATGTGCCTATGATGACTCTTAAAATATGAGTGAGATTTGTCATGTTGACAATTTGCATGAAATTTTTGAAGGAAAAGTTGTTCGATATACCTAGGCCTACTGTTAATCATGATTTTTGCATGGGGAAAATAAAATTATAGCGATTTTTTCCAACTACAGTGAAGTGAAGTGAAATGAAGAACGAGAGAGAATTTTCAGTCTATCAACATGCACTGCATGCTGCACGCGGCACAGTCGAATGATAACAAACAAACACAGTTCGGCATGTGTGGGCCGAGGTAAAAATAATGACAACACAAAAATAGTTTGTGTGTTGACTGTTGTCAAACCTTCTCTAAGTCTAAATCCTATGAAGTACAGTTAAACTTGTTATTACATAATGAATTCATAACGAGATCTACTCACAATCTAGAAGGCTGAAGATTCCGCAAAATTTGGCAAAATGTGAAATTCTTGAGAGCTTCCCATACACATACATAGCCAATCCCGGAATATTGAAATTTCCCACGGTGACGTCACGAAAACAAGTTCGACCAATCACAATTGACGGACGGCGTCGTATCAGCGAGACGATCCGCTCGTGCATGACGCGTAAACAATGGCACCTCCGACCTTTCTCTTTTTTTTTCTAGATAAGCTTCTAACCTTCTAATTTTGCCTTTTCTCCTATTTTTTTTTCTTCTTCATCTTCTTTTCTTCTTCTTCTTCTTCGTTCTTATTGTTCTTCTTCTTCTTCTCCTCCTTCTTCTTCTTCTTCTTCTTCTTCTAAGTTCTTCTTCTTCCCAGGTCGAAAATCCTATAGACAGAATTTCCATAGGTATCTAGCTATTTTAAAGGTCTATATATGGTTTCTATATGGAAATGGTATTATGGGCACCCATAGAATTCCTATGGGTGTCTATGGGACTGATAATCCTGTAGGTTTCTATAAGACCAATAAGAAGTCCCGTATGTTTCTATATAGGACCTATAGAAAATCCTAAGGACCATGAAATAAGAAATTAATTAATTAACTAGATTACTATAAGAAGAAATGCTGGAAATGTCCTTTTGTCATCCTTGTCATCTTCAATAGGGAATGATAGTATAGAAAATATAATTTTTAGACGGTGCAGCGCAGTAGGCCTACCTCAAATCATATGAAAACAAGTTGTTTTTTCTTCAAAAGGAAGTACTGTTGTTCACCAGTCTTCTTTGTATAGTCAATGTTTTTTTCATATGCTTGCAATCCAGATTTTATCTATGATCACCCACCAAACCATAACCGTAGTCTAGTTCCTTCCACTTACCCCCCCCCCCCTCCCCCTCTCTCTCTCTCTCTCTCTCTCTCTCTCTCTCCCTGATCTCTCGAACTGGCAGATCGCCTCATATTATATATTTCTTAAGCTTTGACACAATAATTAGTGATATACAAACAAATAGAAAAAATAATTTTCCAATTGATACTTAAAAAGAGTAAGAGGGTGGACTGATGTGAAATACAACATAGTTTCGAATGGGCAGAGAAGATTGTCACGTGGTCTTGGAGCTCCCCCCCCCCCCCCACCCCCCCCCCCCCCCATCTTCCTTATCTATAGGAGGGTTAAGGATAGTACACCCACCCAGTATGCATGCATAATTAACTGATTCAAGGAGGCTTGCATTCACGGTGCAATTACAGTGAAGAATCTCTATTCCATCGATATTGACGGAGTAAAAGGAGAGGAGTAGAATGAAATTAAAGTAAGAGAAGAGTATAAGGAGACAAACTGAATTGGAAAAAAAAAACACACCTCTGCATTATGGCTGGTCCGTGGCTTTGCTATCTTTACTGTCTTTATGACGTCATTGCTACGCGCACTTAGACTGCTTCTGCGCGTGCGTGATAAACTTTTTCTCAGAACTAGGTTGACCCAACAATGAAACATAAACAACAGATGATCCACGCCCATCTGTTCAAAACTAAAACTATTAAAAGCATTTGCAACATAAATTCATTTCAAATTCCAATTTCAAACCATTGAAATATTACGTTAACATTTAAACAACTTTATTGGTGAATGACAATGAAGTAATTTGTTTCCTGTTGCAAAATGGGTTGTGGAACATCAAAAACCCGGGTGATTAAAGTCAAGTCCATGAAACCGGACGATCCCGAGTGCATCCGAGTCAAGCTCACTCCGAAATGCGACGGCGTCAACGCCTCTCTGGTCAAGAAACAGGTCTGTGACTGCCTCCAGGAGTTCTCCAACCGTATCACCGTCGAGGCGACCAACCAGGAAGAGTTTTACCTGATTACCGTCAACACCTTGCCCGGGGATGATCCTGGGACAGTGCCAGCCACCATGAAGGAGCTCAAGTCCACCATTTTGAAGCAGTGTATCCCACTCGATGACATGTGCAAGATAATTAGTTACAAGGTGTATGAAACAATGGGAGAAGACGATGTCTAAAGCGCACCGAAATTCGTCAGTTTCAAATTTTATGTATATACAGAATTCATCCAGAAAGTTTTCCACACACTTTTCACATCGAAACAGATTTTGTCTTGCTGGGAGAAGAAACGATGAAGACACTAAGCGTACTAAAAACTTTACAGATAATTTGAATCAGCGTGATATCCTTTTATCTCCCTGGGAATTTGAGATGCATTTTTCTAGAAAATACAGGTATGTCATTTTTCGTTTCATTCTAAATGGTTTTATATCAGATGGAAGACAAGTAAGGTTGAATTACAATCTTGCTTCGAAAGTTAGCTAGCAAAACATATTATATTCCTCATAAAACCGCTCTGCACACTCAGGCAAAAACGTCAATAACAGGGGCTGCAGAGCGTTTTTGAAAGTGTGTGTGGGGGCGGCTTGATTTCACTTGAATGACAATTTTCTGACCATTTTCCCGTGCTTTTATGAAACGTGCAGAAGTGGAGGAATTTAGCCCCCCCCCCCCCCCCCCCCCCCCTAGCCTCTTGTCGAGGCCATGGCGCTGTTGAAATCCTTGGCGATATGGAGGCTTTTTTTCGGTTTTTTGCCTCCATATCGCCAAGGATTTCAACAGCGCCAGGGCCTCGACAAGAGGCTACCCCCCCCCCCCCCGGTTCAGCGGCACATGAATAGCTTACACATTTATTTATTTAAAACACACACTGACGTATACAGGGGGCATAGGGGAGCCATACCCCCCCCCCCCCATTCAGCCACTAAAAAATAAATAAATAAAAAAAAGCGAGAGCGAAAAAGCCGTTATCTTTCTCTCACAATTTTAAAACGTCACAGTTTTCGCTATGCGTGGGAAGGGGGAAACTCCCCCTCCCTGCACCCACCCCTGTTACATACAGTGCAGTGTTGCGTCCAAAATAACTGAAAAGCAGCCAGGTCGTCGAACTAACATTCCGCCTTAAAAAAGGTGCTGAAACGTCAGAGCTTTCGCGCTTCGCGCGGGAAGAGGGAAAATCCCCTCCCTGCACCCACCCATACAGTGCAGTATTGCGTCCAAATAACTGAAAAGCAGGGCGTCGTACTAACTTTCCGCCTAAAAAAAAAGTGTTACGAGCCGTTATCTTTCTCTCAAATTTGCTGTAAAGCGCGGGAGAGGGGAAACTCCATAGGGAAACTCCCCCTCCCTGAACCCAACCCTGTTACATACAGTGCAATATTGCGTCCAAGTAATTGAAAAGCAGTCGGGGCGTCGAACTACAACTTTCCGCCTAAAAGATTGTTTTGCTACAAGCCGTTATTTTTCTCTCAAATTTGCTAAAGCATCAAAACTCCCCTCCCTGCACCCATCCCGGGTACAGTGCAGTATCACGTCCAAATAACTAAAAATCAGTCCGGACGTCGAAATAACTTTCCGCCTAAAAAAAGGTGCTACGAGCCGTTATCTTTCTCTCAAATTTGCTATAAAACGTCAGAGCTTTCGCGCGTCGCGCGGGAGGGGGAAAACTTCCCCCTCCCTGCACCCACCATCTGGGGAGCACGCTTTGCGTGCTCATCACCAATTTCGCACTCTTCGTGCGCTCACAACAGCCCCCCCCCCCTAAAATGAAATCCTGGTTATGCGGTCGGACCCTTCACGTCTGCCCCCCCCCCCGCCCCCCCCCCCCCTATTGAAAAATCCTATTGAACTCTAGTATGTTTAGTTTAAGTATGTTTAGATACATCTTAACAATCGATCTCTATCTCTCATGATTTTCTCTCTCCATCTGTCTTGCTCACCACTTTTCTCCCTCTATTTGCCTGATGAATACTGCGCTTCATGATTACTCATTATCATTATTTTCTCTTTCCGCCTCTCTCTCGCTCTCTCTCTGACTCTCAGGTTTCATACTCCACTTCCAGATCTCTTTGAGATGACAAGCAACCGGTGGCCATTTGACGACATCATGAAGCCTTGTAAATCGTTTCATTTCTTTATAATCCTTTTGTTCCTCACATGTCTGATTACAAATGTAATTAAACTAATGACAGGATAATGAAAAGAAATGCATATGTGGGTGAAAAGGACAGAAGGAAAGCAAATCATGATGTGACAGAGGAAGAGAAAAGATAAGAGAGAGCGGACTCAGATGGTCAAAATGGTATACACGTAAGAGGACAGGATCTAGGAGTGAACAAATCGATTAGATGGGAAGCAAATGATGCGAATAGGAAGAAGAGAGGCCGATCGACCAAAGAAAAAAGATGGGTAGACTGCATCAGTGATGAGAGAAGAATGGACTTGGTTACATGTAGGGATATAAGGAGAATGACCCACGAGTAGATGATGATAACGATGATGCTTTTGTTCAATGTGGTATATTTTGGTTAAGACTCAGATTGACTCTCCTATGAGAGGTCCTCAGTTCGATCCTTGCTTGAAGCTTACATCTGCCAGACAATAATGTGTTACGCATAGTTATGTGGAAGTTTGAGAAAAATCCGATAAAGAATTTTAAAAAGTTATCATTATTAAATCAAGATCTACTCTTAGTATAAAAATACACTCTCTACTTTCAATATGGCACGAAAAAGAGACATGATAACGAAGCTTTTCGACCTGCACTCATCAGGTTATCACGCAGGTATATAACAAATTACTTGAAATCAACTATATTATACTCGATGCACCCGGACGCAACCCAGACGCCGTAATTTCAGAATAATCGCAAAGCTTGGACGAACTCCTTTTGTCTGTAGAGAAGGAGTGTAGGTCGAGAAGCTCCGTTATCATGTCTCTTTTTCGTGCCATATTGAAATTTTGTAGTACCAAGAAATTATTTGTGTACTCTCTACTTTATTTTACAATTTTTTTTCCATCCTGTTTTATGAAATCTGTGTCGGAAATATTGAAACGATGGGTACTGTGTGGATTATACTCCATTAAAAACTCAAGAAATGTGATATATATATTTATAAACTCCTTTCGAAACAAATAAAGGGTTTCCCGGAAAAAAATAGGGATTTTCCCCCAATTTCAAAACTGACAATTTTCTTGTTGTGCCAACATATTTTTTTTTCTCAAACTTTCACTGACCCGTTTCTTCGATAGTGTTCGGCATTAACTTTTTACAACAAATTGGTCAGTAACATTGTCAAGTCATGTTTTGTCACTTTAGTCACCCAACATGAAAACTTTCTGAATTTGTCTACTCCTGGATAAATTTTTATATTTCGTTCGTTCAGAAAAATTAACAAAATATACAAATATAAACAAAACTGATTTTTAAAATAAATCTGGTTTATTTTAGACATACCCATTCAATATTCTTCAATCCTCTGACCTCTCTCCCTTGCCCTTACTAGATTTATCCCCCCCCCCTCTCTCTCTCTCTCCTTCATTTGAACTCTCCCCCCTCTCCCCCTTTCTCCCTCCCCTCTCTCTCTCTCTCCCTGCCTCCCTCCCTCTCTCTCCCTCCCTCCCCTCCTTCGTTCAACCTTATTCTTCTAGTGTAAGACATTCAATGACGATCAGTGAAGCATGTTCTACAAGTAGATATAATTCTTTATTATATTAGAAAAAAGATGGTCATCTCAAATGACCTGGGCCACATGTCATAAAACTTGTTA